>VXBC01009533.1:386753-404344 GCA_013399945.1 Ploceus nigricollis | reverse complement strand
AAAAATCAAGTTTTTTTTTTTTTATTTTTTTTTTTTCCTTTTTTTTTTTTTTTTTTTTTTTTTTTTTTTTCCTTAGTGGACTTACTTTTCCAGTAACAGAGATACTGAGAATTAACACATAGTCAGTGAAGGAAAATGCCATACCATAATGTACTTGAATCCTCAGAGTTCTGAAGCAGTCTTTTTTTGGTGTTTTCTGTCTAATAATCCCATATCAAAGGTCCACCAGAACACCTGATTACCCTTCTGTTTTGATGGAAGTGTGAGGGGAACTCAAGAACAAAATTTCACTGTGTCATTTCCTATCCTCACTATAATATCCTGTTACTGAACAGGTGTAGAAGAACAAGCCTCAAGTTATTTATGTAAAATATCCCTCTGTAACAGAGCTTGTTTTCTGTGTTTCAAATAATTCTCTGCTTAATGTATTCTGTGCAAGCTCTCCTAAGAGAAATACTCCTACTATGTATATTAGAAAAGCTGGAGCGCCACAGAAAGATAATTGAAGTGGAAACTGTTGGAAAAAGTAATGATAAATGAGATGAAATGTTAAGTTTGATTAATAGGGAGGCCCAGAATGAGATTGGGTTTGGTGGAACAAAAAGTAAGTGATGTCGAAGTCATTTGGTGTATTAATATCAAGCTTTTGTTTGAATTACAAGTGTGAAGGCAAGGCAGGCTGGTAAAAATCAGCTGGAATGAGGATGAAACAGACCTTTCAGTGGTTTTACCAAGTTTGGTAGAGTAGTCCCCAAGGAAGGGTAGCAGACTTAAGTAGGATCTGTTACTGAGACTGTGAATAGAGGTAAGAGTAGAGTCCATTTACTACATGTAATATCTCCACAGGAATTAATTCTATTCAGTCTCTCTGCCTTCAGGTGACTGTGAAGACTACTGCTATGTGAGCAATGATAGCAATCAAAACCACAGTTTGTGTAACAGTATTGCCAGGAGCATGACTGCAAATGATACAGGATAATAAGTGATCCCCAATTTGTTCACATTTTATGCTCAGATGATTTCCCATAGAAAAGAAAACGTCAGGCAAGACTTGAAAATTCGGTGCACAGTCTGGGTTCTTAGGGCACACTTATGATGTTTTGTACTTACTCCTGTATATCTTGATTCTTATCAGAGGTTTCTACATTGGCAGTGTAAGTGAACTAAAAGCAAAGTAGAAAGGGGAAAAAAAAACCCACTCATGCATGAAAGTGGCTCATCTCTGGCCCATAATGCAGGACTAAATAATACAGGCTAGCAGACTGACTTGGGAGTATCTTGAAGTAATGAAGATCAGTTTGCTGTGTTGTCTGTTTAACATGATGGTTTCAACACAACTGCTGAATATTAATAATAAATCTCTAAAAGGTTCTGAAACCACTTATGTAATGTATATGTGTGCATCCATTAGGAACCATATAAGGTAACTCTCATGCCATATGTATCTATAAATCTGTGAGTATGATTATTATAAGCTTTTAGGTTGTGAATAGTGCATCACAAGAGACCATGTTTAAAATAAAAAGTTGATGAACATGTGATTGACGATAATTTTTTTTCTTTCATCTGAGAAAAATTATTGCATTTTTCACCGCTGCTTTTCTCTTATGTTCTGTCTTTTCTTTGACTTTTCCTGGTTGTTTCCTCAGTGACTCCCTCATATGAGTATTGAATAGTGATAAGAAAATTCTCGGTTCAGCACAACCAAATTGATACTGCTGTCCCAAATGCTACTACCATTTTTTCTCTTTGCTGTTGTGCCAGATGAATTGTCCTATATCTACTATATTTATTCAAGTCCACAATTGGGTTATCAGTATTGTAAACCTTTATTATGCGGCTTATGCTAAAGTAATATTGCATCTCTGAACTTGTACATTTTGTTTTCACAGAAACAGACCTGTAAAGATGTTTATGTGGTGGTCTGCTGTTTTACTTCTTGGATGCATTTTGCTGGGAGCAGATGGGTGGCCAGTCAAGGAAGGATACGACTTTAGACCCTATCAGCCCCTAATAAGATTACGGCACAAGGTATGGATTATTCTCTAATAGTTCTTCCTTTTCTTCCATGGTCAAGGGATAAATCACACTCTAGCTTTGTATTTTTTGTGTTTATTGGAGTAATGTTCAGAAATTAACTTTTTCAAAGGGAATGAGATAAGATCTGTTTTAGCTTCAAAAACTAGAAATTAGTTATATCAACAGAAACTCAGAAGGGGAGCCAGGAGAGGCTCTCTCTTAAAGCAACTGTCAGCATCTGCTTAAGGCAATGACTTATCTCAGTCCTCAGTGAATTTCAGTCCAAGCAGCACGCAGGGAAACTGCCCATCAAAGAATGGTGTTGAAGTTAACTGATGAATAGAACCTTGTTTGCAAGAGGTAGATGTTCCCAGGGCTTGCTGAATTTAACAGTTTTGGACCAGATGTTTTCTGAGTTACATGGTTCCCATATTCAACTACTACATGCCATTCAAAGTTTGCCCACCTGATGCTCCTGGTCATGAATCCAGGACTCCCAAAACAGTTCTCAGCTAACAAATCCTGCCCTTCTTCTGGTAGCTAAAAGGGAAACTTCTGTGGTGGTTCTATAAAACAAGGAAAAGGACTAATATTTCCATGGGCTGTCTAAAGTTAGCATAGTTGTGATCAACTTTATTCTTTCTTGGCATGGTAGTCATGGGAGCAACATCTGAGGTGCCTTAAGACCTACAGTCAGGCCAACAGAGATGATAAAAAAATTTCACCCTTCTGAATTTTTGTGCTACAAGTAAAAGGTCTGAATTATAGCCAGAAATTCTAAATGTTAGTTTCTATTAATGTTTCAAGATACTGCTAGTTTTATTTCTCAGTACTTTTTTGTAAAGTATGAAAAATATTTCTTTTTGGTCCTTAGTTTAATAAAAAGACCCAATATTATGTGATTCTACCTCAGCATATAAGGAGGAACTGACAGCATGAGTTCTCAAACAAGTAAAATACTTGCCTATTAGCTAATTAATGTATGCTATGTAGATTAAATACAAAAGGTTTCTTAACAGATAGAAAATAAAATCTTAAAATTATACAATTATGCACCCTCTAGGGAATGTTCTCAATCAGAATAAGACTGAATCAGGGCACAGCCAAGGAAATAAATAACTGTATCAGCACACATGTTTTTATGCTGAGTATTATTCAAAACTTTGTCTCATCACTTTATTTCCATTTGACAGCTGTAAGCAAACTAAAATAAAATAGTACAAGAAAAGTACTTTGAAATCTAGAGGGAAGAGAAAGACTAGTAATGAAACCATGGAATAAATCATGTGAGAGAGAAATCACATGTGCAAAAAAACCCCAACACAAAACCATGAAGACTGTGAGAGCAATGAAGAACAAAATATGGGATATGATTAGCATTATTTCTGAGGTTAGATGGTATCTGGTCTTAATGGATGTATGTGGAACTATTCATATGTTTCTATTTCCTTATTATCCTTTTAATATAACTCTCATATAATTCTTGGAATAGACTGTCATAATCTTTTCAAGTTTAATATTGGGGAATCGCACATAGACATATGCAAATAACATGCAAATAATTAAAACCTGATATAAAACATTGTATTGAAAAATATGGTGGGTTTTTCCTTAGGCAATATGTCTAGATAAAACATGTTTTAGTATAGTTAGGCTTTTGGAATTAGGGACATATGTTTCTACAAAAAACCCCCTAGGAATGTAAAACTTTTCTAAAGTCAATTTTTAAAACCAACTTTGGCACAGATACGCATACTCAAAATGTAAATAATATGGTAAAAAACTTTCTGCTTCAATCAAACACTTAATAAATCAAGTGCTTGGATTAAGTTATGCCGATAGAATACTTACTCCAAACAGATGATAATGAATATATGCAGTTATATGTGCTTTGATCAGGCAATATGTATGCAATTTTATGTGTGCAAAGATAAAAAAAAAAAAAAGATTAATCTCTCTTGCTCTAATAAAGGGGAATTTATCTGACTTGAACAATAGTCCAACCAGAGCAACTTTAAATGTCAACCTGCAGGGAAAAGCAATCCTGTTGGTACTTAGGTATTATCTTGAAATAATGATTGTGTTTGTGATGGAAACAGGCATTCATATCATAAAGGTTGTTTTGTTTTAAAAGGGATTATGAACGATTTCAGCTTCTCATGCATAGAAATTACAAATAGGAATTCAGTCTGTATATATGATAATCTGAAAGCATAAGAGTAGCATTTCTATGGGAAAAACTTTATAAATAGAAAAAAACCGTTTTGCATAAGAAAACATTATTTTATTTTGGGCGCTGGAACAGATTGCCTAGGGAGCTTGTTGAGTCTTCATCTTTGCATCTTTGCATCCTGGACATGGTCTGGGGCAGCCAACATGTTGCAGGTGACCATGCCTGAGCAGGGAGATATGACAGGGTGACCTCCAAAGGTCCTAATGTTCTTTGATTCTGTACTTCATTATAATACACCATTATTTATAATAATCTTCATTATCATGGCTGTTATAATGGTAGTGAAGATCAAATGTTTGGCTGCATTGTTTACATATTAAATATTCAAGCCCAGGAGGAGATAATTTCTCTTGAACCAGAACTGAGAAAGATTATTACAAAGCACTCCTAAAGTTGTTTTCAGTCCCCGTTCCTTGTTTAACTGCCATGGCTTACATTTATGTGATTATGCTGAAAAATACTAGGCTGTGTCTGAACAGCATGTGAATTTCTTGTTAAGCCAGGTAATCCTTGGTTCTTCATTTGTCAAAACACTGGAAAAGTTTGTAAGGTACTTTCCATTTGGGAGTCTTCTTGCATTGCTGCTGAAGTATTGTGAGCAATTTGTTAATACCTAGGTTCCCACCTGATATTGTTAGGAAGTATTTTTAGCATCCTAATGAATTTTCTTCTCGTAATTTGCATGCCTCTGACAGAGACCAAGGTTTATGCAATGTCTTCAGTGAAAGAGTGTATGCGCTGAGATTTCCAGGTATAAACAGGCAGGTGGCAGCCAACAGAATGGCAACAGTTGGCTGCAGATTCTCTGTCAGGTGCTAAGAAATATGGAATATAGCCTGTACATCCATATGTGTACTCCAGAGCATGCCAGCTTCTGCATATCTAACTAACACATGCGTGCACAACCCTCCTCGGCAAGCCAGGTGGTTCACATGGTTTAGGAGGTAATAATACTGGTGACAGTGCCTCGTTGTTAATGATCTCCTCATGGGTGGGGAGCAGTTCAGTTTTAGTCTCAAGGGACAGTTGGTGAAAGATATAACTTAGTCCTTGTCCCCTGGACTCCTTTTACTTAGGCCCAGTGCTGAACTGTGGAGGTTAGGACAATCATGTTCCCAATAGTCAGAGCTACCCTCACTGAGAGCAAGCAGTGCCCTGACAGCATGGGTGGGGGTGGGAGTAGAGAGAGGGGAGAATCCGGGGAAGTCAGAGTTCAGCCTGAGCCACAGCCTTAGCCTTGGCCTGTGCAGGATGCTCCATCAGAAAAGAGCTTCTGTTGTCCAGCTGAGCAGGAGTGTATGGAGGATACAGCAAAGGGGGTGTGCCAGGCTTTCACTGACTTCTGGTGACCTGTTGATTCAAACTTATTTTCAGCCTTGTCTGATTTCATCTTGTTTTTACCAAAGGGCTAAGGGGAAGTGACTCAGCTGTGCAATCCTCGCTCTTGTTTTTGATATTTCTCCAGACTAAAATATTTCTTTTAACCTCCTGTAAAAAATGTGCCTCTCTTCCTTTTTCCTCTCTCCTTTCCCTTCTTACTGTTGCTATTTGCTGCTAAATTCATCAGTTCAACCGTGATTTGTGTTAAATTAGGGCTCAGGACTAGATCAGTTTAGAGGGGTTTAGGTTACATTAGAATTAGATCCAGTTTAGAAGTGTTTAACAATACGGACTTTGTCTGAATTAAAAAAAAAGCAAGAGAAGAACATAAGCTTCTGTCCCATGTTATTAAAAGCAAATTTGAATGCATAAGCACAGAAAAAAATCCATGTATGACTTTTAGGTTTTTGCCAAAAGCTTATAAAATGTTCTCCCTCTACTAAGAGCACTGAAACGCCTATAAAATATAGACAGCCTGAGTGTTCAATGATTTTATTGTCATTTAGGGTGTTATGGCCAAGAAAGAAATGTGCAGAAAGTAGTATTCTGGGATTCAAAAATAGCCTGTGCTTTCCCTGTGTTGTCTGGTCTCCAAACAACCTGAGATTTATAGCTCACAGTGTCTATCTGGAAAATCTATTTGCTTGCAGGATCTGAGAAGTCATAAAATTTGATCCTCTAAAATCCTCTGTCCTACAGAGAGAAGGGAAAAAAATCTATTGAAGTTGAGCAGTGAATCCGGAGGACTAAGAACAGAGCTTTTCCTGTCATATCAGTGCTGTTCTCAGCTCTAAAGTGACATGAGAATTTTCTTCCTTCTGAGGTTCCATGAGCTCAGTATCTATGTCCTATGCAAATTCCAGGATTAGAAGTAGCAAGATTCAGTATTTTTTCTCCCTTAATCACTTTTAAATGTACTCCAGAAGTTTTTTGTTGTTGTTGTTGTTTTTGGTTTTTTTTGGTTTAATTTTAATTTTATTTTCCTTTTCTCAGGAAAGGGAGGGAATTCTGCAATCTAATCAGATTTTTTCCTGTGGGCAATAGCATTAAAAAGGCATGGGTAATTTTTCCCTTTAACCCCATTACAATCACTGTGCATTAATAAGCTAATATCAATTACACATTTTATTTTTGCTATCGCTTACTACATGCTCAAAGCATTTTTTAAATCTTAGGAAAGTTGCTTCTAAAATTTCCCTGTAAAATTTCTTCTGTAATCCTTCTTCCGACTAGTCAGTCACTGGGGGGTGTGGAGTGTCAAAATCTGGAATTAAGGCAAGACTGATTCCTCCTTTCAAGATGCCTGCTGATACTTATTAGCAATGACTATCTATAAACTTGTAGTCAAATCAAGAGGGCCGGTCAGGGAGCAAAGGTGCATCTTAACTACTGGGCTGAACCTTTTGCTTTGCCTATCTTTTTTGTTCTTGTTTCTGAACATCATCACTATGGAAAAGATTAATCTCAACCAAATATTTCGAGGGGTGATGAGATTCACATGTATTATCTACCTTTTGGTTAACATTGTTTTTTTTAATTTCACATGCCAGGTTGGCAACAAAGAATAAAATATAACATGGTGATATACGGAGGCAATGTAATTATCTTCTCCAGCAGTCAGCTTGGCCTTCTCACATTGAATCCTAGGAGGAGGATTTCCAGTTACCCTCTGTATAGATAAGAAATGGTTTTTTACCTTTCTCATATTTGGGATTCAATGCAAACACAATGTGTATCAGCTATCATTTCAGATTCTTGATTAGCATGTTTTTTTCATATTCTATTATGATGGCAAATTGTAATCACAAATTGCAATTGCAGTAATAGCAAAACAAAGTCAGGAGAGATTTTTTTGTTATATACTACTTGAGGTGATTTGTTACTATTTAAATTTGTGCAGTTTGGATTTCTAAGGTCATGAAAGACACCAAATACTTCAAGTGTGTGTTTATGAAATCTGGCTCTTTTTCATAACTTCCTTGTTGCCTCTTTTTCTTCAGGTCCTCAAGACTACTCTGTAATTTAATTCCATCTCTTTATTTTTTTTTCTGTTGGACAAATGCTTTATTTTATTCTTTTCCATTCCTTCTTTTTCTTAGTCATTTTCCCCATGGATTTAATACCTCTATTTATTGCCTAGAAGATGTAGTCTTTTATTGTGTATATTAACTTTTATTATCATGGTTTGTTAAACTGAAAGTGATATGCTGTAGCATAGACAATGCTTATAATGTGAAAAACAATATGCAGAAGTCAGTATAAAATTATATTAAGTAATAAATATGGTGTGTAGCAGTTTCATTGGTATGTAGACAAACTGGGCTGTACCCCAGATTATTTTTTTTTTTTAACTAAATAATGATCAACTTAGTTTGTGGTTTATTTTTCACCTCTTATTGTAGTTATCTATTTAAATTCTGATTTTAAATTAAAATAATCATGTAGTTTAAGCATTGGCTTTATGTTGGGTTAGCATGACCTGGTTTGCCTAGCAGGGGGGCTGCAGGAGTGGCTTCTGTGAGAAGCTGCCAGAGGCTTCCCTCATGTCCAACACAGCCAATGTCAGCTGGTTCCAGGATTGACTCATTGCTGACCAAGGCTGAGACAATCAGAAATGGTGCTAGCCCCTGTGATAAGATATTTAAGAAGGAAGAAAATTCATTGTGCAGATATAACTGCACTAAGCCAAGAGCGGAATGAAAATAAGTGAGGAACAGCTCTGCAGAAATCGATGTCTGTGCAGAAGGAGAAGGAGGAGGTGTTCCAGGTGCCCCAGCAGAGATTTTCCTGCAGCCCATGGTGAAAACCATGGTGAAGAAGCTGTGTCCCCCATGGAGGTCCACGGGGATGCAGAGATGCACCTGCAGCCCATGAAGGAGACCCACACCAAAGCTGGTGGATGCCTGAAAGGAGGCTGGCAGGGACCTGCAGACCTATGGAGAGAGGAGAGCCCATGCTGGAGCAGGTTTCCTGGTGGGACTTGTGACCCCATGGGGAACCCATGTTGGGTCAGGCTGTGCACCCTGTGAAAGAGTGACTCGTGTTACAACAGCAGCATTATGTGGGGAACTGTTGCAGAAGGGATGGATTCAGGTTAGAGAACTTCATGAAGGACTGAGTCCTAGGGGAGGGACCACATGCTGGAGCAGGGAAAGGGCTTCTCTCTCTGAGCAATGGCAGGAATAATGTGTGATGAACTGACCAAATCCCTCACTCCCCATCTCCCTGCGCTGCTGGGGCAGAACAGGTAGAACTCAGGAAGTAGGGAGTGGGGGGAAGGTGTTTTTAAGGTCTTATTTTGCTTCTCGTTATCCTGCTCCAATTTTGTTAGCAATAAATTCAGTCAATATCACTAATTCTAGTCTGTTTTGCTTGTGCCAGTATTTGGTGAGTGATCTCTCCCAGTCCTTAACTCATGAACCTTTCATTATATTTTCTCCCTGCTGTCCACTTGTGGAGGGGAGTGATAGAGCAGCTTTGGTGGGTGCTGCCATCCAGCCGGGGTCTACCCACTACCATTTTAAACATTAGTATGCAGTGATGTATTCCCAACTGAGGAAGTGTAACACTGGTATACAGCAATAAAAGAAAGAAAGAAAACTCTTTCTTACATTGGGCTTTAGTATAAAATCAAATCACAATATTTGTGCACTATTAGACTCCTTTTAAATTGGCCCCAGTTAGATTGGCTAAATATTAAGTTTTGCATCCATGTCTTTTCAATATCCATATTTCAAAAAAATCCTTAATACTTTTATTGCTATACTTTGTGTGGTAGAAAAACAAGTTCAAATAAATTATCTCCTTTTAGGAGTAGGAAAATATATCACTATTTTCAACTCTTCCTTCTTCATTGCTTACTTTTTTCTAAGTAGGTTTTCAGTTGCCATTTTGAACTGTGATAATTTTACTAAGCGTGTGATATGCAGTGGGAGCACAAATTGGTATTTTTTAGATAAAATCATATTTAATTAAATAGTACTATACCTTTTTCTTTTGCTCTTTTACAGTAGCCAGTGTTCTGATTTTATGTTACCAAGATGTCAGGCTAAACAACCCATCTGTACTTCCTGTGAACCATGGCTTTTGTAATCCTGCAGTACAAATATTTGCCATCACAATAGCTAGCAATTTCTTAGCATTTATTATCCTGATTGGTTTAAATTTTTTCATTTGAAATCTTTTCAAGGAGGCATGGTAAGAAGCATTGATCTGTGTTTATGAGTATTGGGTTTAGGTGTATTTGATTTTGCTCTCTTCAGCAGCCTTTTCTTTTGAGAATTTTGTAACTGGAAAACTGTGTGACTTCATCTCCATTGTTTAAAAAATGGAAAACAAATAGCAGTAAGAAAGTCCTCTTACTTCGTGAACTTACTGAAATAGGCTATGCTTACCTTAAAATGCCTTCTGTTCTGGGTAAGGTGACTGCTAGATCACAGTAGTTGTTATGACATGTTATTTTTGCTCTTTTATAATTGCTGGTGGGATCATATAAAGAGTCCAGCTCAGGGCATTGTATTTGTTCTTGATAACTGATTCCATGGTAAATCATACCAGACAAGAAAACTACATTCATCAAAATATTCAAAACTCTTCAACCATGAGCTAAGGGAATGTGATGTCTTTCAGATTTTTTTTCCATTATGAAGAAAATCAAACAGCAGCATTAGTAACAACAACAAAAAGCCCCAGTCTCCTTTCAACAAATGAGGCTAGAGGATAGGATACCCATTGAAAACATTAAAGGTTTTGGTATCTGTGCTTAGGCCTGACACAAAGAAAATGGAGAGCTTAACGACAGCCTAATGAAAAGATGCCTAATTACATTTTTTTCTTGTTGTTATGCATTGATACAACTACAGTTAAATAACCATAGCGTTAAGAACATGGAAGCTTAATGCTTAAAACATAACATTCAAAACAAAGCTCTCCCAAACTTTACTAATACAAAAATGTTGCTATTTGACTTCATTAAAACTGCTCACAGAATCATAGAATGTTTTGGCCTTGAATGTATCTTGAAGATCAGCTAGTTGCAGCCCTCCTGCCTTCTCTTCTGTGGGCTGAGAAGCCCCAAGTCTCTCAGCCTGTCTTCATAGGAGAGGTGCTTCAGTCCTCTGAGCATCTTTATGGCCCTGCCCTGAACTCACTCCAGCAGGTCTGTATACATGTGCTGGGGGTCCCAGAGCTGAACACAGTACTTGAGGTGAGGTCTCATGAAATGCAAGAGATAAGTAAGAGATTTTTTGGTTCACTTGATAAATCTTTTTTAGTTTTTTATAGTTTTTTTCATTTAATGTACTTCGTTAACTATGCTCAACTGCATTTAGACTATTTATATAAATGAACACAATGTATAAACAATGCAGTGTATGAACAGTACATTTACATGAACTGAGTTTAATAGCAATAACTATTTCTATAACATTGCATAATATTAATAGCTTAATGTTCATTGTCAGTTCTATCAAACAACTTTATGGAATTGAATTCTCCTGCTCAATGCATTCTAACAAAATAGTATTTGAAGTAAAAAAAACATAAACAAGCTTATTTTGTGCCCCTTCATCCAATGAAAACAAACCAAACAAAAATTATTAGTCGTTTGTTTTATGTATTGCTTATAACTCTGGTTATGTAACCTGGAATAAGCAGCCTATAATTCAAGTCTATTTTCTCAGGACAAGTAAGGCCTATGACTCTCTTGAGGCATCAGTGGAATTTTTATTTCACTAATGTTTCATGAAAATGCCATTACTTTTTATTGCTATTACCTGAGGATTATTGTCATACATCAATGCAAGTAATAAAGCACTAATATTGCATCATTTTAATAGAATGTATTCAACTTGTTGGTTTATGTGTCATTATTTGGTATTCCATAATTTGATGCTACAATTCTGAAATTAATATTAACTACTGTATTACTGATAATAAGTGAATAAGCTGATCCCCAAAATTGTAAAGGGCTAATCCCACTGCAACAAGTAGTTGGTGGTATTTTTATAAAGGTCTGAGAAACCATTGCATTGGTCAATCTGATATTCCATATAAAGCTCACCTATTTATCTTATTGTTCCTTCATTCCTACTCTAAGTGAGGCATGAGTAAAACATGCCTTTCAAAGAAATCACTGAATCTTCAAATATTTTCTATACTTTCATATTTTCAAAAATTTCTTTTGGTGGTTTATTATTAGCAACTAGTAAAGAACAGAGCTTACCATTTGGATATATCTGTCTTGTTTTGCCAGTGACTGCTTCCTGGGACCTACTCCATCATTAGGTGGAATAAATTCAAACTCATTGGTTTGGTACAAGGAAATATTTTCAGGACATTATTTGAAGTTTATTATTCATAACAAAGTCTATTTTATTTTTGTTTACTTGTATCAGTCTAAGACAGGGAAGAAAAATAGATGTCTTATATATATATATAAAGGAACTGTAATTAAAAATAAAATATCATCAATTAGATTAGAACTTCAGCTACTTACTAGATTGTTATTTCAGCTCTCTGCAACCTGTTTTTTTTTTAGGCTAATTGTTTCCAATGTGAATGCCAAGAGAAAATAACTAAAAGCTTTACAGTACATTGCCTACTGCACAGTAGAAAAGCTGTAACCAATTGTTAGTATA
Organism: Ploceus nigricollis; assembly: GCA_013399945.1. Classification (NCBI taxonomy): domain Eukaryota; kingdom Metazoa; phylum Chordata; class Aves; order Passeriformes; family Ploceidae; genus Ploceus; species Ploceus nigricollis. The sequence continues at coordinate 392,074 of VXBC01009533.1, read as the reverse complement.
TCTGCAGAGTATATAGCTGCACTTCATAATTAACGTTGAAAAATAAGTTGAAATTCACCAATAAATCAAATACTGAATTAATACTGAGTTTTCTAAGATTCAGTAGAAGATAATATGATCCTAACTTTACTTTCTAGTTTCCTAAATGTCACACGGTAGGTAATATGATATAACCTTTCTTCAAAACTCTAGTTTAAATGAAAGTATTCCTCAAACACAGAGTTGAACACTTTACAAAAGGGCAGTTGCAATTGATTAATATTCAAATCATGAACTTTTCTTTTGCTTTGCTACACTACCTTATCTGCCCTTGTAAGATGAATGGTAGAAACAACCTGTTTGTAACCTAGCAGTGTCTCAGCATACTGGTTTTAATCAATACTGGTAGATAGACTACAATTTTACCTGTAATTATGTCTTAATACAGACTAAATATTACTTGAATTCCTGTTTTGTAAGGTAATTGATGTTTATGCTCTCATTCTATACTCCCTAATTGTCATTCTTCCTGTAGATTTTCTTCTATCTGTACAAAAACTTGCCAAGAGGAAAAATAAGATCTGAATGAGCCTCAGACAGACTGAATAATAAAAAGCAAAATACATTATGTGGTTTTAGAAAATTACACTTAAAACCACCTCTGAAATTTAGAAAGAAAAACGAATGGAGACTTTTAGGCAAATTGCTTCCATTAATGTCATTGGGAATTCTGTGGCTAGGATCCATCTGTAGTAGCTTGCTTTTTCTTTTTTTTTTTTTTTTTTTCCTTTAAGTAGCACTATATTGTCAGGAAATATACTACTGTTCAGTAATTGTGAGGGTACCTGGAGCTTTAGGAACTCATTTAAAAGGGAAGGTAATAGAATACCCATTAAATACTGTATCCTAGAATTTCCTGGGATAATTCACTACGCTAAAATGTTGCTTCTTGGAGATCTCTTTCCCCCTTCTTTGACTATTCAAATCTAGAGTGTTCTCAGATAATTGCAGAATAAATATATATACACTGAATATGATTCTGAGCTATATCAGATGAGTATATTCCTCTGCAGCACCTCACTGACTGTCCTGTGCTATTGCATTTCTTTCTTGGTAGACTTGAAGAAACTACATCTTATGCTGTCTATGCATGGGGAAGTAATACTACACTGAGTGTCTGAGCATATAAAGTTTAATGCAAAATATGCACAAATAGCAGTAATTACTTCTGTAAAGTCTTTATTTATGTAGCTCCTCCAACTTACTTAAGGAGAGCTGTAGCCTGGATTTAGCTACATAAATTGGCTTGAAAAATCTTCAGTATATAAGTGGTTTTGTTCATAGTAGTACATGTTTTAATGCAAAAGTATACACTTCTTCTGCTGCTTAAACCATGCATTAAGCGTCTGAATGCTTAAGGCATTGTAAAAACAGCAGTGCTGCGCAGCAGTATAAAATTGGTAGAATGTTTTTCTATCATGTGCTGTGAAACTGCTTATAAATTTTTAATGTATTTGGTCTGTCATCAAAGAACAAAGTATGAAGAAATCATATTAAAGAAGCTATAGTTACACTGTATTTCTGCCTGAGAAATCTATGCAGAGTAACCTTCTGTGCATGTTCTATTGGGATTTTTTCCCTTGAGTTCAGCTCAGAACTGTGACCAGTTCTAGGACAATTGATGATAATGAGGTGTATGGATAGAAGGGTAACAGCCAATGGAAGAATTAATCCTTAAAGTCAGCATGTAGATTTTATTAGATTTTTTTTTCGTTGTGGAAAAATGACAGGATTTGGAAAACAGGCCTTTCTCTGCTTCAGTAAAATGAAGGAATATATATTTGGCCTTTCACTACATTTAGAGGGGTCCTGTAGGATCATTCGTATTCCTCATGGACAAGGTATTAATCAGGGTTTATAGGTCCTATAGGGTACTTATTTGTCTTGGGAGCTACGTGCAGCCTGCTACAGGCAGGTCTTTTTACACTAGCATTGTTTTGGAAATGTGTCTATATGGATTGTGAACAATCCTACCAGAAGGAATTGTTTCTTTGAAAATGTACTAATCTGACTGACTGCCTATTTTAAAGAAGAAATGTTATTTTGTAGAATGCAATACACGGTGTATACATTTGGTATAAACAGTGTTACTGTTTATAACGTTAGCAGGAAGCTGCTTCAATTCAGTTGATACTGAAGAAACACTGGGATTTAGGCAGTAACTTGAGCCCAGAACTGTTTCACCTTGAGGGCAAAGGCTTTGTCTGCTCTGCTTTACATGATCCAAGGCTGCCCTTAAGAATAATATATGCTCTTGCAACCATCTAGATTATTTGCTTTTATGTCAGACAGGCCTGAATAGAAAAACCTGTGGATCTTTTGTAGAACTTCTTCTGTCCACTTTTCATCCATAGAAATCACACACTTTGTTGAAGCCTAGTCTAGAGATAGTTTTCCTTCAGAGTATGTAGACATAGACATGATGATGTTTAACTTTTTCATAGCTTTATTTCTTCTCTGCTTCCTCTTTGCTTTTAAGTGATTGTAATATGCATGCAGAGAGGAACAACTACTTCAAACTCACCTTCCTGGGTCTGCCATGATTGTTCTTCATGTTCCTCAGGGACCTAAATCAGCAAACTAAGAACCAAATCAGTGTATTTCACAGTTTACCCTTCCCATCTCTGTGGCTGGGCTTTTCTTGGTTTGGTTTTGGTTTTAATGACAATCATTTCACTCTTGTGTCGAGGCTCCCCAGATATTGTTGGGTTGCTTTCATACAGATTCATGAATTCAAGACTTCATCATGGCTTCTCCACAGGCCTGTAAGGCTTACTCTTAACACTGTAATATTTAGTAATATTCCTGGGAACACCATTAATTCTGAGCACTTCAACAGCTTTATATATTACCTTATTTTTGCCTAGCAACCTTGCTTCACATCTTGTTTCCTTCACACAATCTTATATTCATGCCTTAATCAATACAAGAACAACCTGTGGCATATTATTTTCTCAGAATTTGCTGCTATTAATAGTGGCAATCTCTAAGAAGACTGGGCTGTGTATGCAGAATGCTAGTTCAAGAATCCTGCTGCAAACATTAAACTAAAAAGCTTTCTGCAGTAAATAGCATTCTGACAAGAGCAAGAGGAAAATGGTTCACTTTTTGCACATTCTTTCTTCCTTACCATAGGAAGCAAGGCCTTGCTTACTGCTGCTTAACAGAATAGCTTTACAAATGTAAATGTCATTGCTTCTGCTTTGCATGCATTTTTAGTTTAAATTGCAATTGTACTGCTGTTGCTAAGAGTCTGCTGAAGTCTGATTCTATAAAACTTCTTTGAAACACAAATGTTCAGCCTAATGTCATTGATCAAATTGGGTCTGAGAATAGTTTACCAGATTGCTTTGTGCAGTATGTGTGCTTGTACTCCCTGGCTGTGACCATGCTGCTATTTCACCCATGAATAAAAGGTTTCTGTACATTTGTAATTCAGAATTCTTGTAATTAAAGTCGTTATATTAATTTAAGTGAATATACTGTTAATTCAGATATTACAGCTTGTACATGTTTTAACAATAATAACTATTTTGATACCTCTCTTAATAAAATATTTTCTTTAATAAAAATAATTCTAGTAGTAGTAGTAGTAGTACTACTACTACTACTTATTATTATTATTATTATTATTATTATTATTATTTTCTATATAGTACCCCTACTGCAGAATTAGCCATAAAGATAATGAACACAAAACTGATTTTCTGCATTTTAACTATATTTTATTATATGTCTAATGGTAACTCTCATTATGAAATGTTAGAAAAGCAAGTAACTTTACACTCCCTTTTTCATCAGCTTCTGTAATTAATGGTGTATGTTTATTAAATTATTTAAATGTTTGTCACATGTCAAGGACAATCTACCATATGCTTTACACTAATTAGTACTTTGTTTATTTTAGGAATTTGATTAATTCAGCAGCTACTTTTTAAATAGAGCCAGCATAGCAAAGGAGGCTTTGTCTGAGTTTTCCAAATTAAAAATAAGGCTCCTCTTTATCAGTAGCCCACTCTGGCAGACATAGCCAGATCCTCAGCAGATGATTGAGGAAGAGCCATAAGTGGGGTTCTGTACGAAATACAGTAATGTAGTTTGTCTTTTAAAAAACATAGAATTAAGTGGCAGTCAGAATGTTTCTATGTGCAGCATCCAAGGTTTATAAACGGTAATTTTCTTTCAAAAAGGGAAAAAAACAAACAAAATTCGCATGATATGTATTTAAATGAGGCTAAGAAATGAGCTTTACTTTTTCTTAAGTGGTTGGTGTATTTTCTTAGTCCTGGAATGTCATTTACCTTTACAGATCACCTCTGGTCTTTCATATAAATAGTTTTGTACCTTCTTGGTAAATTAAAAGTCTCCTTGATCATCCTTCTCTACACCCCTTATTGCTAATGTGAAGCTCTTCTAAAAAAGACTTGGTACTATGCAACCCTTATTTAGCAAATGTGACATTTCTGAATAATGAGGATATCAAATGTTTTAAGAGATGTTGATAGTGTTTGTGTATTAAGACAAAAAAGAAAAATAGCACTAGAAAAGGAGCTTTAATATCTTGGAAAAACATTTGTGTATATTTAAATAAGTTTCTTTGCGGATCTTCACTTGATTTATATTGGAAATACTTTAACGATTTGTAACAATAGTAATTTTTATGGTCAACCATCTGTGATCTTTTTCAGTTCACAAACATAACAAAATCTGACATTGTCTCCATGAAAAATTTACTTTAAATTCAGCCTTTTGGGCGCACAGGAAAGGTTTCTTTACAGTTCTAGTATGTTCTGCATTGATACATTTCATCAGGCTGATACACTGTAATGCAACACAAAGCCATAAAATGCCATTCAACCTGTCTGATTAATTTGTTTAGAGAGTGTTAACTTCAAAAGTGTTTTCCTATATTGAAGCTGATAAAAATATCCTAGAATGCAAAATGGTTGGTTCTGTTTACAGGTGGCTTATGTCAATGGGTACCAATATGGTATTGTAGTTCATGTAATCATTCTAGACATATATATCCAGAATGATTACATGAATGAAGATATATATGTGTGTGTGTGTATATAAAAATTACTTTAAAATTTATTTTTATATAGTTTTTGATTGTTAACACGTTGGGTAAAAGTATTTTGTTTATATATCATAATGCAATACAGGAGAAAAATAAAGGAAATATGTGTAATAGTGGGTTTATAAAGTTCTCCACACATGTGTTTAAACAAAAGTATGTTTTACTTAATACCATGATGCTTCCACATTTACATATTTTCTAA
>VXBC01009533.1:367135-385066 GCA_013399945.1 Ploceus nigricollis | reverse complement strand
TTTAATAAAAAATAAGAATTTTTCTTTTTTTTTCTTTTTTTATCTTCCTAGTGTTTCTATAGTAGTCATGGAGAAATTTGAAAACATATTTTCCAGATACATACAAGTTTTGACATGCTTATTTGTTTGAAAAGAAACCAGAAAAGAGTCGTTGACTTAGTAAATTGGTAAAATTGGGTTACAGGGAACAACAAAAATATTGCATCACTAGCCATATTATTTATTTTTTCACAAAATTAAAAATGTTGGAACACTATGTTTTACTTGTTTGAAGATAAAATAGCCTTGTGCTTAAGTTAATGGTAACTAAACATTTCCATGTCCATGTGAGTTAGAAAATATTAACAGATATACTGTTAAGGGACATATGTACTGGTGTAGAAGTATTAACTTCTTTCTATAGATTTCTGTGTATAGTCTGAATGCTTTTAAGACTAAATGAACCTATTATGAGCACAGTAATAACAAATCCTTGGTGTACATAGATAAAATAAAACAGTACAATTAGTACTGAAGGTAATCAGTACACTCTCTTTGTTATCAAAAGCTAAAATGCTTAAAAATATCCAATAAAAATTGCAGCAAAAGAAAAAAAAGATGTAACTTCCTTTTCTTGTTAAAATTGTAAAAGAAAAGCTATCTTTTAATGGAACAAAATTTAGAAGTGTTTTGCATTTAGCCTATTCCTATGCTATTTTTACTGGCATAAATTTATATAGCAGCAAATATTTGAAGAATTGCAATATCCAAAATAAAGAGCATCTTTTTGAGTAAATATTGTGTAAAATCAAAGTTTGAAATTTTGGGGGCGGATTACTGCCTTGAGTAAATTTTCATGCTTCAAAATTACATCATTGGACAAGTCCCAGTTTTACAAGGACTTGTGCAGTTGAATTATGAGCATCTCCCAAGACAGAGGTCAAGTGACAGAGACTGCATGGCCCCATTGGGTAATGTGTTCCTGCACTTAATCCCAGTCATTGTGGGAGGGAAAAAAAAAAAGTGAAAAATGCTAAGGGAGTTTAAAAATGGGTTATATAGGACTCTTTAGGCATCAGGCAAAGTGTAGTTGATTTTACTTTGGAGCAGGATGGAGGAGGAACTACACTGTCTCACTTGGATCATGTATTTCTATGATTTTATGATTTTTGTGATAACTAATTCTGCGATTAATAGATTTTTCTTCTCTTAATTGCAGCAGGAAAAGAATCATGAAAGCTCAAGAAATAAAGGTAAGTGCCAATTATTTTCAAAATGTGGACATTCTTATAATTATCACAAATGTAACATTCATTTTTCGTAAAAAAACATCCTGATGGATTGTTTGCTAAGTATTTTAGTATTTGAAATGACAAATGTATATTTAGGAAAGGGGTTGAAATTTAGAAAGTAAATGTATTAGCTACTATTTTTGGAACCCTGAGATGAGCAACACTGATTGCTGCACTCTGGATGGGATGGGCTGCACAGTTTCTCACTAAGTTTGTGTCCTTGACTATGGCTGGTTATTATCCTTCCATAAAACATCAGTACCATCAATTTAGCTTCTCCCTTTCCATTCAGTAAATCTGAAACTGGGTGTGATTCCAATTTGTGCACAAATTAATCATCTCCTTAACAGGTTGCCTTGCAAAACAACTGTTGCGGGTGGTTTTTGCATACAGTTTATATTTTCACTGCACCTTACTCTGTGCCAGTGGCTAAGCACTATGTGAAATAGAACATCCAGGTTAAAGAAGCAACCTTTTATCAAGAATATTAAGACTTCCAAAATTCAAATGTGGATTTCACACCTTTTTTTTCCTAAAATAAACTCTGTTAAGAGAACGAAGATACAAACCTCTTCATTAAAAATTGCTAAGCAAGCAATGAAAAGCAAAATTGCCAATGGTGGCAAAGCTTGTTCTCATGATATTTTAGTTTTTTATAGAGATGGGATATGAGATACTTTAAAAGGGAAACAAAGGGAGCATAGGAGAAAGAGCACCAGTTAAATGTTGCAAAGAGAGGAGGGAATTAAGTGACAAACCAACCTATATCTTTTTTATTACCTTAGGAAGCAATGTGTAATCATATCACCTGAGTTAGCTGTTCTTAATTCAATTATTTATGTATCACGGTACTCATTCATCTCAATTTTCTTGCTTTCTCTCACATGGAGGATAAACACAAGCATCTAAAGGCAAGCTAAAGCTGATGGTTGTTTGAAGTTGTGTCAGGACAATTACATTGTTTATGATGATGTGATAATTTACATCATCTGAATGACCTGTGGTCCTTCATTTGAAGAATGTGAATGGGAAAAATAGTTGAACCAAAAAAATTCCCTTTATTTTCAACCCATTTGTGATTTATAATTTTCTTTTCAGAGGTAATTCAATATAAAGGTGAATCTTCTCTAGATGTAGTGAGTGTATCCATGATGTATTGTTCAAAATGCTTTCCTGTCTTATGACTTAATACGAATTATAAAAAAGACTGTGACAACTCAGATTAGATTACAGGAATAAATTATTTGTGAATGCTGAAGGATTCTGAAATGGGCCATTCTTTGTGGATTTTTATGATTTATGTCAGTTCTGTATGATGTTTGACAGTTTTTCTCACACACCCAACCCCATGCTGTTGCCGGGTGGTCATCATGGTATGTATGTGAGCAACAACTAAAAGTAGGAATAAAGTAGTGAGCTGGATGGAAATGCCCATTTTATTCATTAGCTGTTAATTTAATGAACTAACCACGGAAACAATTTTCAAAGGATTGTAAACTGCTGTCCACACCTTCAATCAAAGGAACCCATTAAACTCTACTTGAAGGGAGATATCAATTTTCTCCAAATAGGCAGTGATATTTGTGCTGAGCTGCACAAAGTCTGTTGTGTTTGTATCTGTAACATCACTTGAGGAATCATTTAACCTACTAAACTTCCTGCAAGATATGTTTATCTCTGCCTAAACTGACAATTCAACTTGGAAGATTTCAGTGGTCAGGAAGACTAATTATGCACAGAGTAGTCTTTGAAACATATATGAATCTATAGATATACTTTATTGCATAATGCTATTTTGAGGTGAGTTTATTATTGGGGTTTTTTTGTGGTATTCTCTTTTCATATTCTTTAGATTTATTTGTTTTCATGTGTTCTTTATCCATGTAATTGCAAAGTTTCAGAAAGATATTTTTATTTCACTTACAGCATATAAAATCTTAAAACTCTTTCTACTTAAAATACTTGTTGGTTCAGATGATACAGGACTAAATTAATGTTTCAGCATAAGCATTTTTTACTTGTCAATGAGTAACTGCAGTTCACGTGCAATATCTAAATGTTTTGTACTCTGCATATGTTCTTCTGAGACAGGTAAATTTTCCTCAAGTTCTTGGGATAGGTTTCTAACAATATTTCTTACCGTCTACATATTTCAGCCACTACATATGGTAAAAGGACAAAAAGTTTTCTGTGGTTTCTTAACAGTTCTGATGCTTTCAGAAGCAATGTTGTCCTCTTAATTCAGAGGGGAATTACAGTTCATCCTTACCATCCTTATGATTACACCAGAGGTGTCTCTGTTGTGTCTTATAACTTCAGTTGAAGTCAGTAGTTCAGTATCTAATTTTTATTAATAATTGTATTAGATTGTATTTTTAAGAGGGGAGGATATTGCAGCAGAATTGAAGTCAAATGCTTTTTGACTTCAGCAGGATCAATATATTAGGATAAAGGAGCATTCTGTATCTTTTATTACATAATAAATACCTATTAATTTTTCATTTTACCTAATTTATAAAAAAATTACTATAAAATACATCTGATTCCTATTTTTATTTTAGTAAGTATGTTTTTATTGTTCTGTAGTGGTTTTTTTTCCCCTCCTGATACATTTCTGACCTGCTTGTTTTTCCCGTCTGTTACTTCTGTTTTCAGCCTCTAAGTCAATCACACCAGAATAGAAGCCAATACTCAAACACACCCTATTCTGACACTAGTCCCATCTCTTTATGATCTGTGATATTCTTTTTCTTGTTTTACTTAACAGGTAACAGATCTTTTTGTACACTGCTTGAGAAAAGCAACACTGCTTCTATGTAAAACACTATGTTAACATTTTACAGTTTTAATGTATGTTGGCAAACTTCCTTATGCTTCTGAGAATTTTTTGTATGTGAAAATGATTATCACCAGGGCAAAATACAAATGAAATTAGTTTTATAACACGTCTATAATATGAAGGAAATAACAAGGCAATTACCAACTAAACCTTGCTAACATTTAATTGCTGGCTTGAAGTCCCATTTGACCTTCCTTACCTTTCTTTTCCAATGTTAACTCCTTCAGACAAAAGAATGTTTTATATCCAAGATATAGTGGAAGATAAAATAGATATATTTTGTGATGATTTGGAAACATCAGAAACTGTGTTACATTTAAGCAATGTGAAGAATTTTCTTCCCAACCTATGTTTGACTTTGGAGACACTAATGTTCTTTCAATAAATAACATTATAAACTTTAAAGTAGAAATAATTTCTGACAATATTATTCTGAAAAAAATTTTACTTCTGAAGGACCAAAAGGTTGACCCATTTCAACTATTTGCCAAACCTAAAGGCATCTCAATTCATTTCCACAGAAAAAACACTGGCACACAGGAAATGATGAGCCACAAAAATATTTCCGTTAACTGGTAGCATTTCAGATCAGTCCCTAAGCTTAGTCATACTTTGAATTACAGTACAATATTTTTTTTTTTTAGAATTAAAAAATTGATTTCAATATAGAGAAACAATGTGTAATATCCTTCTGAAAAACCACCAGCAAAATCAGAAAAATGTCTGAATTTAGGCTGAGAGTAAGGTGGTTGTTGTGTTGATATTGAGCAATGATACAATAGTGTAACTTTGCCTAATAGTTTTAGCAACTTAAAGAACACCTTTTGAAAGATAGAAAAAGTGCTCCACTTAAGATTTGGAAAATATGCACTTTTCATAACATTTTCAAAATGTGCGTGCAAATAATTTTAATGATATTAATTTGAAGAATTTTTTACTTTAGTTAAGAGCACCTGTGTAGGTGTAGTATACCAGCTGTATAGGATGCTTTTAAAATGTTTGCTAGCTACTACTGAGCTGAGCTTTGAACATCACTAACACTCAAAATTAAACCATTTAGAGAATTTTGACTGACATAATTTTAATTACAACTTGAGTTTCTAATTGTACGCAATACTTCTCGCTTTATGCTTACCTTAATAATCTCAATGTAAAACCATTATTGACTCACAGATTAGTTTCAAAAACATAATTATCTATGATTATGAACATATTGCCAGACTCCTCTGATATCATTAACAAACATCTGTTCCTTTTATAATCTTTAGCTACCAAAATTAGAGAGGAAATCATATAGGCATCACCTGCATATCTTACTTGCTTTTTCTTCTTTAAACAGTTAGCATACCTTCACAATATTCCTGGTCTTTTCTGAAATCCCAGATTGGTGTAATCTTTTTCTATGCACTGATGAATGTAAGACAAGAAGAAATGAAAAAAAGCTTAAGAAATTTCAAAATTTAGAGAATTTAAGGGACAAAATCAGTAAGGCCTTCTTTGAATAATAACTTGTAAAAGTGAAATTGTGTCTGGAGATACTCTCAAATGCCAGAGGGTGAAAAAATGGTTAGATCTGTTCTGCAATATGTCTGGCTGTTAATACTTTTGGTAATGGACAAAGCTATGCATGTTCTGATGCAGAATACATGATACCAGCATCCTTTGTCAGGTTAAAACCATTAACTGTGGCAAAAAATACAGTTCATTACATTCTATAATGTATCCAGTGATTCAGTTTGTCTACTCAAACAAATTATTCTTAATTAGTTTTTCAACAGACCTCTATTAATTCTGTGTGGTTAGAATCTGAACTGCAATCCTCCTGGACTGAAGTGACTAATGTTTTAGTTTGTTACGCTCTGGTAGCTTTTCTACCAGATCAGTACATTTCAGAAAAAAATGTAGTATTTTAGAGAATCAGTGTAGCAGCAAAAGGTTGGTAAATGTTTGTCCAATCCGACCTACAATGTTTGTTCTGAAGTTCTTTTCTTTGTCATTATGTTCCAATTTACCTGAGTGAATAAACTTTGAAGAGTTCATACAAGGATTTTTGAATTAAGTATGCCAAATCCAATCCCCTTTATCCTGTTCTGTTCTCCTCCAAGGCCTGGTCAACTGAAACTCAAATCTCTTTGTTACTTAAGAATCGTCATAAGAAATGGAGTTTGGTTTTACACCTGAATAATTCTCTTTTCCCTTTCTTACAAAAGACCTACAGATACAGTGTTATTACCTGAATGTTTTGAAGTGTTCTTTCTTTATTATTCTATTGGAACGGCTTTATAATGATTAACATTTATAGAAATTATAATGCTAAGGTCTGAATCAATTCAGAGTCAGATTATGAAATGCATTTAAAAGAAACAAATTTCTTCATGTGTGAAAATAATTTTAGTATAACAGTTAATCTTAGAATTTATTTTTCAGCAGACTTGAAGCTCATTTTGAGAAAATAAAATGTGTGAATCAGTGTCAGATGTCAGTTCTAGGTGATATCTTTGATAACAGTGTGATTACCTGACATAGAAAGTATAGACTAAGAGCAAGGTCTCTACTGTGTATACAGATATATGAAAATATTATCTTATTTCTTTTAAACAAAGCATTATTTGACAATGCTGAAATCCAGTTTTGATATCTATATGTCAATACAGCACAGCATTTGTATAGTAACCTAGTCAGACCTGCTACCAGTGTAATGCCATGGACATAAACAGTGTAAACTGCACAAATATGACCTCACCAGTTGTTATCTTGAGGTAAACACACTTTATCTTAGTCAAGAAATTAATTAAAAAGGTAAAAGTAATAACAAGTGAATACAACATGGTGCATATATTTTACAGAATTGCAGCATTTACCTTAAGATAAATTCTAGACCTACATTCCATACTAGTGAAAAATTGTCTGCAGTTTTATTGTGTTAGTGTCAGGGGAGGAACTGTATCACATGGAATTTCTTGAGTGTTAGTTACAAATTATGTCTGCATTTTCACAGAGGAGTGATTTTCAACTTTATACTGCTTGGCTGCAAAGTTTCCAAGTCTGTTTTTGCTATGAGACTAAAAATTTTTTTTAAATTATACAAAAATTTACAGCTGTCAGTGTATATTCAAAAAATCAATTGGAATAATCAGGTGCATCTTTAATTTTTCTCAAATGCATATCCATTATTTCTGGCACTTTTTAAAACTATGTGGGGGGATGCACATATAGTCTGATAATGACTACAGAGATAACTACTGATACTTATTATGTAAAATGATAATATGTATTATATGATAATTTATATATAAATGATCCTATATATGTTATGTAATAATGTATACATAATGACAGTGGAGAAAATAGGAAAGTAAAAATATTCTACAACTGTGTCTATTGCATTCATAAAAGGATGAAATTCTTCGTGCCTGACTTGTTAGCAGCTTTAGGAATTATACATACAAAGAATTTCTTTCTTTGGATTTTCTTTACAGCAGGAAAATGTACATCTGAGTTTGGTTTTCTTCTCATATGTAATATTCATGACATTCAGAAATTTGGAAGGGGAAAAAATGGTCTGTGTCAAAATTCCAGGCAAGAACTCTTCTCCAATATGATATATCTATTCCAACAAGAGATACAATGGTTATTTCTGCATGTAGTAGCATAATAGAGCTAACGTAAGAGATTGATATCCCTGTTTTGTTTTTTTAAAAAAATTCATCCATCTCCTCCTAAAATTTAAGTTGCATTCTGTTAAATTATTAAATCTACTTCAAAGCAGACACTGTGAACTTGACAAGAGAGGATAAGTTCAGTGGTATTCATGAAGTTTCTCTCTGTAGTGCACAAACACTTAACTTGAACAGATACGGTGGAGAAGAGATTCAGAACTGGCAGGGGAGGGGAGTGCTGAATACTGACTGGAATACATATTCATTCCTATTAAGACTTTACTATCTTTAGAGAAGTCACTCAGAGGATGAATGTACGTAGTGATTTTGGTTATTTAAATTTAAATGTATTGGTAGTCTGAATTTTAATGTTGTGTGGCCCACAAAAGACTTTGAATAGCAATACAGTTTGATTTTTTTTTAAAGCTTCCATGTAAGAGTAGCTACTGTTTAACTTGAATGTTATAGTGAAAATGTTTCAGGTAATTTCTTGTGTTGTTTCAGGAGTAGGCTGAGAAGAGCTAATTCATGTGACTTGATGTTAAGTTAGTCTATTCTTTTATTATTAATAATGTTGAGGTTTTAAAGTTAAAAATTAATGCTAAAAGCTTTGTAGTTTTGTATATTAAGATTCTTCTTTGTGCTTAAGACAATGTGTATTTGCAATAATGGCTTTCCTTTACCTCTTTCATCTTAAAAGAGGTACACAAATCACAGATGGCTGTATGAGGTAATTTGAATTAGCTCTTGAGCACTACAGGTTTGCACTAAATTCACAGAAAAAGTATTCTTGGATCCTTTAATACAGATATATATATACATTAGTGCAGTATCTGTAGGCTATGCATGCCATGTTTCTCACATGTAGTGACTATTCCTTTGATTGTGCTAACAATAGAAATATGAATGTAAAATGGGTCATTTCCTGTGAAGCTTAGCTGGTTTAAAATATTATCTGCCTTTTCTGTCTACCCTACGCCTTTGCAGAACCTTCATTCTCAGAATGAAAAGCAAAATATGATTTCTATCAGCACCACAGATATAGTAGTTAAGTTTGGCATGTAATAGCCAGGTAGGTGGAGCAGGCTATTTCACACTACTTGTGATGTAGCCAGCAATTATTATGACCAAAAATAAACAAATGAGAATGGTAGAAAGTGCAGCTCACATTTTGTGTAACAGACCATAGAAGCAAAATAATCTTCCTATCTGAATAACTTGAAGTTTTCCTTTTAGAATAGATTTTCAAAAAGCAAAGTGCACATCAGAAACTATCCTAATGCTATTAAACAAAAAACTTGCTTTTTATTTGTAAATAAAAAGTATACAATGTAATAGCTAAAAATGTATATTAGAATTTATACTAGAAGAAAGCAACTTCTGTTATTGTGTTTTATTTGCCTATAGCATAACCCTTGCCTTATCAGTAGGTCTCAGTATTATCTCTATGTTTATATAAAATAGTCTGCTGTGATACCTTCTTGCTGAACAGAAAGGAGGCTATGGTATTTATATCACTGAAAAAGATATACATAGAGATAATTTTTAAAATCCACAGAGATCTTTACATACTCTATAATAATTTTTTTAGATATGAACTTAAAATCCAATGTTTTGGCAGTAGTTCAATTTGACTATTCATACAGAAGTATTTAAAGTTGAAAAAGGGTTGTCATGAAAGAAAAAGTGAAGTTGAGAAGGAATCCATAACATTCAGAAGCAAAAGATCTGAATAAATACTAGTATTTCAGAAATAAATTCTATTTAATTTATAAATTTTTAAAATAAATACCTGTAAATAGGTATCTTTTTCATTCAGGTATGAGGCCACTGGTTTTTATTGCATATTTATAACACTGATAGCTATCAACATGACTTTCTGTGCTGTTTATAGGCCATAAACTTTTAAGAGCACTTATGTAGAAAAAACCTGACACATTTGTGTTACATAGAAGAAATTTCCATACTCATGCCATCTTAAACAGAATTAATTTTTGCATTCATATAGTGTTCTTCAGAATGCTATTGGTTATACATTAAAAACATGTTTTTCCTATCAAATAAGTCTTGCAAGCAACTTAACGGACAGGCAGAACTTACATAAACTTGAAAAATGAGTCTGTTGAACACAATTTCCACCTCAAATCTCACTCCCAGTTATTGCAGCACTATGTATCATTCAGATGCTGGTTGAAACAATTACAGTATTCATTTTTTGCCTTTGTCTTTGAATAGCAAGGGTTGATATGTTTCATTATCATTAAGGTCATGTTCTAGTTTACTCCAAGCATGCTCTTTTGTCACTTGCCTTAGACACCAGAACATGATTGATGGTGTCAGATCCTGTTAACGTTTGCATCATAACTGAAAGTAGGTGTTGCAGTGAAGTGCAAATTACAGACTGCTAAAATGCCTGTCACTAACAATTATGGTGGGGCAGTATAAAATTTCTCATTTGTTTCCAAAGGTCAGATTAATAAAGCTGTGTGGCACATTATCATAAAGGGTGGACTCAGCTGTCTGTTTAGATTATGCTTAAGAGTCTAGTGTTTCTAGGGAAACTTTACAAGGAATGTATGCATCCATTTTAACTAGCAGTTTAAATGTAGGTAATTATTATACCTTCCTATGAAGGGATCCAAACCAGAGGTTGCAGTCTGTCCTGGGTTGGCTATATGATGTTTTTATGTCCTGTTGTCCTGCCAACCTAGGACACAGTGACTCAAATGTCTTTGTCCTTCTTAATTCATATATATATGTGTGTATATATAAAAAAGACCTTTTTTATAAAAAGTCTTTTTTAATCCTTAAATTTAAAATAGCTCCCCAAGACCTGAAAAGCTAATTCTGTAGATTAATNTGAAAAGCGAATTCTGTAGATTAATGAGCTGTAAACTAAAATGCATCAAATATTAAAAATAAACCTACTCATGTATATTCCTCCATGACACAAATTAGAACAAGAAGGAACTTAGTCAGTTAAGTAAAATATTTAAATTCTATTCAAACAATGAATAGATATCTTATAGCTTAAAATGTAATTCAAGAGATTAATTAAAAATTATGTTTATGGTGTAGCTGTTCAAGTGATTAGTACAAAAACATACAAAGTTTTTTGATTATCCAGTTGTGTACATCTTTAGCAAATGAATACAGATGTCTATCCTTTCTTCCTAATAATAAAATTTTTGGTCATTTTTCAAAGTAGCTTTTTAAATGTTTGCTGAAATGTAAGAATTAATTTGCTATTATTAAAAAAATATGGTGGTTTGTTTGTTTGTTTGTTTTCCTTTTCTTTAAATATACATAACAGCATCCTGGGAAGAAAAAAAGGAGACTTCTGATTCAGCAAGAAGTTGGCAGTAGAGTTACTAAGATACAGATCTGAATATACTACTGAAGGAATTGATGTTTTAGATTGAATGTAATTTAATCATAAGCAAGTATAGAGAAGGGTTACTTCAGTGATCAGACAGTATTTTTATGTAAAATTCAAGAACACAGTTTGTTTTTCCTAGAAGAATGGGATACTTTGAAAGCATGTTGATACAAATGCTTGAAAAAAGCATGGAACTCCTGAAATGGAAAGTTAGGTAGATTATAATTATTTTAAACAAGAGGCAGTACTCCTTGCATGCAGGAAGATATTTCTCCATGTGCAGTTTTTTTCTATTTGCATGAATTAATATGATAATAAAAATGCTATGTGTGATCATGTGCAAATAATAAAGTAAAGATTGAATGAAACTTCTTTCAGGAGGAATTTCCCTGGTTCTGTGAAACTAAGCAGGAAGTTTGGTGCTTTACCTGTAGACAAATTTATTTGAGTTCATACAAAGTAATGCATAATTGAAAGAAAAACCTCAGGAAATTGCCTGAAAGAGATGATACAAGGAGTCACTCAGCTTCTCCTTTAAATTGAAGCAGGACTTCTCTTATCTGGAAGACTAATTTAAGGTGTTCTGTTTATAGGGCAAGGTAAAATGTTTTATTTTATGAGTTATGGGTTTGTTCTCTGTTTTTTGCCTTTACATACCTGTGTAAAGATAACTTTATTTGTGCAGCCATGGCCAGGATCATTTTCTTTAAAGCCTTCTTTTTCCATGTTCTTTCCCACCTGTGCCCCATTTTGCATAAGCTCTGTCTCCCATTTTCATACCAGCCATTCATATCTTTCAAGATTTGGCATGGCAGAAAGTAATCTATGTTCTCAGGGGGAGAATATATGTAAGGCTTAAAATGCAACCTCCCTTGAATATTGAAGGGTAGGATATACCTTTGAACTTTGAAAGGTTTTTAGAGATTAAGTATTTGAAGTAACTTCTAGCTTTCTTCATAGTCATAGGGCACATAGTTTTCAGTTTCAGATTCTGAAAAGGAGTGAACTTTATGGGTCTGAGTGAAAACAGTTAAGGTGAACATTCAGTTTGGATCATGTCTTTACAAGCTTATTTTTTGTAAATTGACCTGTTCTTCCATCACCTTGGAGGGCCTGGTGAATCTTCAAGAAATAATTGTATTTTATTAGATAATATGGATTCAAATATTTTCTAATTTTTAAAATATTATCTGAAATCATAATAGAGTAAATTTTGTCTGATTCTTAATGACTTTTTAAGTTTATGTGATGTATAGATAACTGTCAGAAAAAGTTTGTCTTTCAAAATTGTAATAGTTGACAATAAGGTTTGCCAGATTTTGTTTTGCTCAGCTATAGAAAGGATATCCATATGGTATCATTGCAATGGCAGCAACAAACTGTAATTCTGTGTGGCCCTACATAACTACATAAAGTGAGGCCTTTGGCTGTTTAGGCAACAGTTATTGATCAAAAAGCTGTTTATCAGAGTTTCCTGCCTGGGAAAGAAATACAGTGGGATAGATTTTTGTCCATACACTTATCAGAATTTTCTTGCACAGGGGTTGGGTAAAAGGTAAATCCATGGCTGATAAAGTAATGGCTGATTGTTGGTTAAATAATCTGAGAGATTTGACACGAGTGGTTGCACATCTAAATACCATTCTACAAGCAAGCGTCTTTGTATTCAATGGCAGCGTGATAGAGTGGGATTCTTTCTTCTCTTTGTGCTCTCTGGACTTGGTAGCACGTAGAATTTAACGGCACATATGATGCCCAGGCTATAAATTTTTCTTTCTCTAGCATGTGGGTGTCCTGTCTAGACCTAAGCATAGGCTTAGATTGCTATGCTGGCAGGATATCAAAACAAAAATTCTCAGTAATAAGTTTCAAATTATTTTCTATTTAAATTATGCACAAAAACCACATATACATTTGGGAATGCTGGCCCACTAGCAATAATCAGTCAAATCTTGATGTTTTCATTCTTTTAAAAGACTATAAAAATCCATGGCAGCATTACTTTAATGGAAATTTAAGAAAGCATTTCATTATCTCAGAAATAAACAAATCCAAGAATATTAAAACAAGCATTTTTCTTAGCTTTTTAAAGTCCTGCATAGAGCTGATTAAATGAGGGCTCTCAGAAGGAAGGAAAGATTAGAGAATTTTAGCAAATAGAAAGGCATACAAAATTCCCATTTGTATTATAAGCGCCACCAACTTTCTAATAAGCTCACATTGATTCTTCCTCATAAAATGTAAAAGCTGTGATTTGTAGCCTTAAGGATAATTGCCCACTAAAAATACATTATAAATGGACGAAAAAACCCAATAAAAACATTCTGGATATCAGACTCATAATTTCTGTGCTCAAAGGATCACATATGTATGTTGCACTCTGGTTTAATTAGCAGTAATCGGACCTTCTTTCCCCAGAAACATTGAAAAATCTTATTACTCTTGATAATTGTAACTGACATCTCAAAATAAAAGCAGTACATAGAGTTAGTAGTATCACAAATGAAATCCATTGGCAGAAGTAATATAGAATGATGAAAGCTAAAGAGAAGGTATTTATATAGTACATAATCTGAACCCCTAAACATAGTGTTTCTAAGGTGGTTCAACACACTCTTGTGTAAACATATATTAATAAACTTATATATGTATGTCTATATGTTCACAGATGTACAGATAAAATGTCAGGACAGACATACAATAAAAAATGTGTAGAAAGAGGATCTCAGAACAGAAATCAGAATCTAGGAAAAAAAGGATTTCATGTGAGCCTTTAATAGCCTCTATATACATATTTTAAACAACCATTTTGAGGTATCATGTCATCTATAGCAAGTGTAATAAAAGTAGCAGGAAATGCTGGACTTTTCCCCATTCATTTCTTTATTTCCACTTCAAATTGAAGTATTGGACTAGGCAAAATTTGGAGGTGTAATGTAGTTCAAGATTAAAACATACAAACTCAAATATGCAGCATTATCGATATGTCTTCTTTTAAATTTGATTTTTTATAGCCTGTTTGGGGAATTTTTTGGTAAAGCATGTCACGTGGCTCTCTGTGTGACTGTATGCACTCATTCTGGATGAACACTCTTTAAAGCATTAACATTTTTCATAGGTCTGTGCTCTAGCACACTTGCTGGACATACTGATTGCTGAATGTGCAAGGTGTGTGACCTGTTATCCCCTCTCCTTGCTTATTAAGAAAAAAAGCCTTTTTATGTGCCCATTGATCTTCATAAGCAGTCAGTTGCAAATGGCATTTCTTCCTTTCCTTGTCTCTCAGGAGAGATAATGTGAGACATGAAACCTGTTTACTTTCTTTCAGGCTCTTTTGTACTGACTGAGATTGCCCTTTTCCACGTGTCTACTTTATTCTTGCAGTTGTGGCAAACGCTCAGAGTTTAGGGGAATCATAAATGCAAGCAAGCTACAGGCTTGCCATGCAGAGCATGAAGGTCAGTACTGTTTCCCACACTGGGATTGCAGTGTCTCATCAGGCACCTTAGCAATCTGATCTAGTTGCTATCAGAAAAGTCAATATTTGCATTTTGTTGAATATGCATGCCGACCAGTGTTTGGAAAAAGGGTTATTTGGTATCTGTGCTTGTGTGATTATCTTGTTTGCATTCACAAGATACTATCTGCAAATCCTCTAATGATTCAAAGACAACGTTGTATTGAAGTTATTTCATTATTAGGATTAATTCATTGCTATTCTAAATTAAACAGGCTTAGCATTTTTGTTCTTTAATTTCAGATAGGGCACTGGAAGGACAACTTGAAGAAAAATGTAAAAAAATGCTTTAACTCATGGAATGTTAAATGTACACAGAGAAGCTATTGTAGTTCATGTTATGTTTGCATATCACTTTTTAAAGAACTTTTGAATCATGCTGGTTGCTGAAAAGCATTGGTTTCCCTGCAAACAGTAGTGCAAAATAGATTAAGGATTTTAAAATGGCCTAAAAATTAATAGATAGAATTAACAAAAGCCCCCTAATTTGAATATGAGGATTTTCTTAACTTGTGTGCATTCAACTTTTGCAGGCCACAGAGTCAAAAACATTCTCTACTGGTAGATTTTTATATACATCTATTGAATTTGATTGACTTCAGTGGGGTTCTTCAGGTGCGCTTGATGGCAGACAGTGATGTAAATCAGAGCACATAATTCTGAAAGAGTTAAAATGCAGAAAAAAATCCTTTTCAGAGTACTATCAAAGTATCTTAGCAATACATTTACAAAATTTCTCCCTTATGCTTTGGGAAATATTGGGCAGAGGCCAGTCATTTAGAAATTTGTATCTCTTTTCAGAGTGATTCAGTTCATGAAAATGCTCTTACATTCTTCACAGAAAAATTCTAAATTCATTGATTAAGTTGAGATAGAAGAGGTGGGTTGTGCTTAGCACAAAAACAGGGACCAAAAAGATCCTGCCATCTTCCAACAGCAGATGGAAACAATTTATTGCTTATTATTAAACATTTTAAGGTTTTCTTTTGAAGGGAATACCCCTCTGTTAAACGTAACTTTGACCAACCAATTTAATTGTGCCTCTGCTCATCGAAGACAATGTCTGTAGAAGATGGAGCTGGACCTCAGAGCAACCAGCAAAGTGTTTTAAAGTAGTAAGAGGGAAACCTGGCCACTTCTTCTGCACCATTCTCAAAATAAGAGAGAGAAGCTGGATACCAGTGGACCAATTTAGTTGTGTCTTAATTTTTCCATGGTCTTTGACTGAGGACTCATGAACTTTAGTGAGTTTTTCATTGAGTGGGTGAATCACATTATGCATACAAGGAAGGCTAGCAGAGACCTAACTATTTATTCTGTCTTGAATGTTTTCTTACTTGAGATGGTGTGGAGGCCCAGAGAAGCTGACTTAAGTTGCAGGGTGGACTGTGGTAATGCTACTTTGTGAAATGTAAGATTTTCCACTTAAGAAATAGACAGAGAGAAAAGCTCTTCTATAACTCAGTGAGCAGGAGAACCTAGGGGCTAAATATGTTGTTATTTTCTAATTAAAAATAAACAAGAGCAGTTTATTAGCCACAACATACAACAGCACAAGCTGCAAGAATAATGTTAAATTTAGAACTGTCTATAGGATGTACATCCTCTAATTTGAAGGAGTATTCATGCCAGATTAATATTTGGTTCTATCAAAGTTATGGAGCATATTGCAATACAGCCAGCTACTGAAAATGACCTTTATTTGCAGTATCTGTATGCCATCAGTTATTAGTGTTTCTTTTATTCCCAAGAACTCTGTGGGGTAAGCTAGGCCTTTTAGAAGCAGGAACTGAAGTTCATATTGCATGAATTGAATTTGTTAGAGCTTTAAGTCTGTTAGTCTTTCCACAGAGGTTCATGACCAAGAGCTTGAAATACACATTATATTAATTTCAGTGCCAGTGCTTTTGTATTGATTTCAGAAACTTTGTCATGTCATGTGTAAAACAGAAACTGTAAGCCAGTTTCACAATGGAAAATCAGAAATATTTTAGATAAGGAGAATTTTTCCACTCAGCTTTACAAAGCACACAGAAATTCCTTAGTTTTGGTGCATTCCTCTCATAACTATTTTCTCACTAGTAATTATTCCATAGTTTCATAATATTTGTTTTCATGTGGGTACTGTTTGATTTATTCTATTTTGTTGTCCCAAGAGTAGAAGAACAGGATATGTCTTATTCTTTTTTTGTTCACCTTTTACATTTTGACATGTTTTTCTGGAGTTAGAAAGAATGTCATCTTGAACAATATCAAACTGATTTTTTTGGCTGTTGGGTTGAAAATGTTTGGCTACCCCTATACTAAATAAATAAGCAGCAAATGATAAATAATGGAACAGTCATTTTCTTCTACTAAATAATGAAATTCATATAATGAAAAAATAAACCATTCTATTTTATGTTATCTGAAAAATTGATAACTAGTTTGTAGGCTTTACATTATTCAGGTAACAGAAAATATGCAATACATTTGGATTTGATCTGCTTCTTCCTTTCAGCTATACAACTACAAGGTTTAGCAGAATATGTGTTACCTGTTCACTTTGAAACCCATAAACATGTATGTTACAAATTAGAAAAATTTAAGTATATTTTTTGGCTTTCAATGGAATAATAGTTTTGACTAACTTTTTGCTTAAAAGGTAGTCTGAATAGTAACTGAT
The DNA here is from genome assembly GCA_013399945.1 of Ploceus nigricollis. Taxonomy (NCBI): domain Eukaryota; kingdom Metazoa; phylum Chordata; class Aves; order Passeriformes; family Ploceidae; genus Ploceus; species Ploceus nigricollis. The sequence continues at coordinate 367,736 of VXBC01009533.1, read as the reverse complement.
ATTTCTTCAAAGATAAAAATGTATTAACTAATTCCTTGGTACTAAAAATATATTTTCTGCTAGATCTCTAATTAATATGTGGAATAACACTACCTACCTTTTCAGTATAATTATTTACAAAATTAGTATTACCTTGATTCCAGTTTGCACATACCACCATATTCTGGTTTTGACAGAGAGCCATATGTTTGAGATGCAAATTTACATACAAATATCTTAAAGGGATATCAAAATGCTTGACGTTCTCTTTTATAGTAGTTGAGTTTAAAAAAATGTGTTATGCGTGCTTTAGTTGTGAATTTCAGGAAGGAATTTTGACTGAGTTTTTCCAGTGTGGAGTTAGCACACTGAAGAGATTTGGCATAAATTATGCAGTGCATCAAAAATGTGTTTTTGTACTTCTGTTGGTCACATCTCATATGTTTTTAGAACCTCAAAAGTCACTTTATTGCCAAAATGGTTGCAGCTTGATCAAAATTGCATAAATTTTTGGATGAACCTATGAGCTAAAATCGGTAGCACTTCTACCTTTTTGGTGGATTCGTATTTTTTTTTTCTATATAAGTAATAATTTTATTAATCTAAAATACAAGGAAAAATG
>VXBC01009533.1:355301-367117 GCA_013399945.1 Ploceus nigricollis | reverse complement strand
AATACAAGGAAATATGAATATAAATGAAAGTTTGTCCATTGCAGTGAAGATCTTGCACTATAAGAGATGCAGAACCTCACAATTATATGCCAGGCAAGCAAACCTTGTTTTCCTTTCCTTTCTTTATTTCTCTTTTCTTTAATAATTTATAATGTTTAGAACAGTACTATGAAAATCCTGTTTAAAATAATTGAATAAAATCCCTTAAATCCAAGCAACCTTTTGTGTTTGGATGTTACAAAGAGAAGCTAAAAAACTTTTTTTAACAACATTTTTAACAGTTGTGAAAAGTTAAAATGCTTTAACAACTCACTAACAGACTAACAAAATAAATGTTTGAAAAGATGTTCAAGTTAAGGAAATAATGCATTTGAATTTAATTATTGTAACTTGATTTTCTGAGCTGATTGTTTGGACATGTCAATTTTATATTGAATAAAATAATTTCAACATTAAGGGAGTGGGAAACTCTTAAAGAGAAATTAGAATGTGTAGAAGTTACTTTTTGGATGCTAAATGACTGGTGAACTTACACCCCTATTGACACTGCTGAAAAGACAGTTTTGTGCTGTCTAATGCTTTTGACACAGTGTTACAAATCAAAAAGATACCAAATGACGAAGAAACATGATTTTTAATAGGTGAGACCAAGGTTACAGGATTGCATTCCTTAGAGAGTTAAGCAAAAGTCATCTTCCTGTAAATGTGAAAGAGATTTCCAGGGAAGATATAATTTATGTTCCCGTGGAAGCTTTCTGAGGAAAACTTGTGTGCATATAGATCAAGCATCTATACAAGGGTTAACCTGATGTTTATATTCTTTGTAAACCTATTCAGAAAAAGAAAGTATCTTCCTTTGCTGCAACATTTCAAAAGCAAGAGCTAAGATCTAAATTGCTGGTGGGGGGAAGTTTTCAATGGTGTCCAGTGGAATTTTTATCTGTAACACTCAGTTTTTAAAATCTCCATAACAGCACTGAGCAAATAATGTGGTTTAGATCTATTTTGCTTCCTTGTGTAGTATAACTTTTCAAAGACTTCCAGAAAAGACCTGATAACAAAAGCTGTATTTTCCAAGAGCTAAAATTGTGTGTGTATACAAATTACAGTACATACTAGTAGCATAGTATAATATACATCACAGATTTACTTGTATTTCTTAAAAATAGAACTAGACTTATGAAAAAAATTACTAAAAATTACTAAAAATTACAGTAGGACATCAAATAGTCATTACAATTATTTTTGTGTATTTATTAAAATACTTATATCTTTTTCACTACAATAGTTGCTTGAGTGAAAAATCTTTCCAGTTTGGTTGGACTTGAAATATTTTCATGTCTTTGATTTATGATGTCAAAATGTAGCAGCCAGTTTAGGAGCAGCAGTGAGAGACCAAAAATATTTGATAGAATAAAATACCAGCGAGATAGATAAGTGCCTGTAAGAATTGTAAACCATTCACAGATAAATAAAAATCTGATTAATCATATTGGAAAAGGTTAATTTTATGGTTGTAATTTAAAAAAATTGAAATTTGATTATATAGTTTGGCAATAAAAACATAAACTTGGGCCTAATAAAGGCTACAGCTAGAGGATTTGAGTAGATTAGTCAGCAAGACTTGGCCACCTCTACCCCGACCAACACTGGGCAGGAGTCACTTTCTGAAATGAAGATTATACTCTTATGTTTGTCATTTAAAGGTTAAAATGTTCTTCTAGGATGTGAGAGATCTAAGTTTGAGCCAGATCCTACTGATTTCACTGTTGAAGTTAGATCATAACACAGCTAAATCAGATGGGCAAGACTGTGAGAGACAATTTGACCCTGTAGTTGAGCAGATACTTTTTTTGTTTTAACTCAACCTTACATGACTTATTTGCCAACAAGGTCTGATCAGAGCTTACTGTAAAGTCTGTGGTATTGAGTTCATGAAGCAGCTGCAAATATTTTGTGTTTTAGTGGCTGCCATCCTGTACCCTTAAAAAGATACCTTGGAAGAGCAACAAAAAAAAATCTTTCAACCACTGAGCTTCCCTCATACATATGACCTGCCACAATTAATTTAATTCCTCTAGTTTAATACACTCTTGAATGCTGACTCGTTCGGCTGGTGCAGGGGATAGCAAATTATAGCATTCCACATGTATCTGTGTACTGAAGATTCCCTCATGTATGGATGATCTAAACATCTATATTAGATTTAGCCCATGCAGTACTCTTCTGTAGCTACTTCATGCTCCAAGGATTCTGCTAAAGTTACAGACTCTCTGTGTCTTTATTTTTGGCACTAAATGACCATACATATTTTGCATGAAGCGCATCAAACCAGATTTTCATAGGGAAATCTCATATCTCTGAAAAAATGATATTTTTCTGCACGGACCTTGGCTGTACATCTTTAATGTTCTCCAGAGCTTTAATCTGAGGACTTCCATAATTTTTTCTGTCAGCTTTTCTTATTAAAATATATATATTTCCTTACATATGGAATATATGAAAGCACCCTTCTGACTTATACACACAAGGTAGGTCACAAGTCATATTCTTCTGTACCTAACAGATATTTTAGTGTTTTGGTAGCAGAATTTTTGAACTAGAGAGCTAGTCCCAGTATGAGATTACATTTGTAATCCTTGCTTGCATTAAAGGAGTCCAGACTTTTGTCTCAGAGGAAACCATTAATGCATTTGTAAACCACTAATCTGTTCAGGGATTTTCTATTGTTTATCTAGGGCAGGCCTACTGGGTGGCAATTCTATTTAATATTTCCTTATTTGGAGGAGACAATGTTAAGATATACAGAACAAAAATAGTATACAAGATAGAAATTAATCATTAAATAATCAAACTAGCATGAATGAACCCACATAGAGTCTAAAGCTGGTGTGGTCTCTCATGCTTATTATTCAGAAATTTAAAAAAATGTCAAAAAAGCAATTTAAAAAATCTGGGTTTGATCTTGAGGAAGACATCTCTAGTTACTTAAAACTGTCTTACTTGACTCAGCTGAACATGGCTGAAATGTCTAATTACAATAGAAAATGCCTGTGCTATTGTTAAACATTTATATTACAGCTTTAGATGCCTGTGAATGGTACAAGTTACATTATTTGGTGACATTATTTATAATTTTGCCTGGGGATCACTAGTTTCTGCTTGAGAGGAAAAAAAAAGAAATATTGGAAATTTAGAAACATGAACAGATATTCAAAAACTTAGGTAATCAAGACTATATGCTTAAGGTATTACATTTTCACTAAATCTAGTGTTCAATCTACAGGTGAATGTGCAAAAGAAGGACTAGATTTATGCCAATAGGCAGGAAGATGATTGCATTCATATTGAGGTTGCCTAACATGACAAACAGCCTTCAACTTGAAGAAATGAACCTCATATTTGTTTATATTTCATTTCTGTAGCAGGAATCTACTTCAATATTTCTGTTGTTCTGGAATGTGGCACTCTATGATAGAGAAGAGAGGCAATTTTTTTGTGTCCCCAAACCATCTAAGGTTAAAATTGGAATTCTACTGGAAGACAATATAACTCAGGCTGATCACAGTTCAAATTCGGATGTGAATTTTTCTGTTAACAATCAGACAACAAGCGTGTATCAGTCTCTGTCTTTCAGTGTTTAGTTTTGTGTATGAAGTGCATTTATATACACCAAAAAACCCCACCAAAAACAGTACAACTGTCAGCTGCAATAGAGGACACAGACAAGGGAGGAAAGACTCAGAAAATTAAAGGCATTCTTTTAGATACAGTAATGATATTGACACAAAGCAGTGCCAAGAGTCTAATAACAAGGAACTTGTATTCTGAATATTTGCATTCTATCTCAGGTGTTGTAAATATGACTACATTTCTAGCAATTTATCATTATATTCTTGACTTTAGGGAGACAGCTATATGAAATGAAAACCAATTATTTTCTGAACATATAACATATGTTGGTTTAGTGAATGCAGAGCATATTAGCACAATGAGGGGTTTGCTCCTGCTGGCTTCTGTTGGCTTAACTCTGACCTCATACCTTAGACAACCTAGTTTCTGAAGCATATCTATAATATATATATTATACCTATTGGTATTTGAAGTCAAGGTAGTATGAAAAACAGTGGGAAAAATTGAAGATATGAGAGCAGTGATTTTCTTTCCAAATCTCATTTTATATATTTCTTATAGCTAAAATTGGATTGGATATTGTGCAGACAATAACAACAACTTTCATTTCAATAGTTAATGTGTGTTTGTATGGTACTAATTCCCTTCTTTTTTTTTTTTTCCGGGAGCTGGTCACATTATCCACCAAAATAGGAAATGAACTTTCTATGCCACATTTTCTAGTTAATAGGAATTTTATGCTTTATCTGCTATGCTACAAGTAATTTTCCTTTCATTCTCCATCTATCTACACTGTCCACAGAAGACAAAATTTTTTGGGAGGCATATGTCTTGAGTGTCAGTGCTGGGTTTTTTTTTTTAAAATGTTGCCCTTCTGCTTTTTTGTTTTCCTTAGTTAAATAGCGAAAATGTGGGTAAACTGTATAATGAAAAGTACATATGCTTAAAAGTAAATGAGAAAAAACCAAAAAAGAAGAAAAAACCCCATTTTGACATTATCTCCTTACAGCAGAAAATAAATTTAGGTTTTTTTTTTAAGTCCCTGAAACTTGAGAACTGGAGCTTCCTTAACACATACTGGGATTTCTTTAGGTGAGCTTTCAACACAAGCATGCGCTTAGTATTTGTAGTTAGGGCATTTTAAATAAGAAATTGCAACCTAAGAAAGAAAACATTCTCATTTCCAAAATCCACTGAGCCTTTGTGCAGCAGTAGTCATTCCAAGGTACCATGCAGCAAAAATTTATCCTCGTTATTAGGAACAAAAGAAGCTTATACTCCTCAGTAACATGGCTACAGTGATGTTGATGGTGATTTACTTGAAGTGTTCCACGCACTCATGCATCTCACAACTACAGGCAGCAGTCTGAAAAGTCTGTCTGCTACCAGATTTTCTAGGCTCTGAAAAAACCCAACAAAATTAAGAATGAAAGGAGGGAAAACAGAGCAACTGGCATTTTTTCACATCACTGAAACAATATTTTAGCTGTAGCATCTCTGCATTCTGTGATTTACCCTGATAACTCTGGATTTGCTTCCGTGTCTTTACGTAAGTAGGGTGTTAATTCCACTGTGATTATAGAGCAGAGATCCACCCCTAAGCCTGGTTATGACAGGACCACAGAGAAAAATGAACACTTCTAGCCCTGAGGAGAAATTGGGAGTGTTTTCTTTTGGGGTGCTGAAGAATCTGAGGATGGGATGAAGGAGATTTCAGGGCAGCACATGACTTTTAGTACAGCTTTCAGCAAATTTAACCTATCTGCAATTTCAGTCTTCAAAATTTCAATGTCAGTGCTTAGAACATGAACTCTTCATGTTCTTCCACTGTCATATTAATATATATATAAAATGAACATTGACATAGAAGTCATCTGTGATTCAAGCACAAGTTACAGACAAAAATCTATTTTAAGAGGATTGCATATTTAAGAGGATTGTGTTTTTGTAGCTCTGACCTTCTCACACTTACAGTGAACAAGTGTATAAATGTCTGTAAAATTTAAGAGTTTATTTTTAATATGGAATTTGGGACTATTTAAAAGATGCTGTAGGTGATTAACGTTGAGAAAAATGACAAGAAAATTTATGCATTAGTGAATACAGCTAACAATCAAATAGGAAAACAAATCCAGTGACAACATTAATGTGAACTCATCTTGCATTGATAAGATGCTGACTGCCTTTGATGACTACAGTGACACTGTTTAATAGCATCAGGAATGTGTTTACTTACAAGATGTTTTAGAGACCTAGCACAAGGAGTTTAACTGCTGGATGAATTTTAGGTAACATTAAAATTATTTTGAATTGCTCTCACTCTAATAAATTTCCTAATGGTCATTCTACTTCATTGTTGTTGTTGTAAGGTAAGTTGTTTTCTTACCCTAACTATCAGCTCTGTCCAAAGGTAAATTAAATACTTCCTAGTTAGTACATTGTTAACTATTTATTAGCTGCCATTTTATTCCTTATATTTTTCTTTTTCTTCTTTTATAGTCTGGGTTATTTAGAAAAGGAAGCTTATGAGTCATCTGGGCCATCTTTTCCTTTTTTTCTCCTGTCAGTCCCCTCATAATAATTTTTTAAGCCTATTGATCAGGTTGAGTCGACTTGGAAAGAGAAACTGTAGTTTTAGAAATATATTCTACCATGTTTATCCTAGTTAACAACTTGGCAAAATTAACTACTTAATTAGAATCTCACAGGGAGAAAAGATGTTTTCAAGACATGCTGCACATAAGTGTTGTCAGGCTAACCTCTGTATACATGCTGGCATGTCAGTTGGTTTGTCTCTTTGGTCTATTCACCATATACTGTGACTATTATCTGGTAGCATGTTATAGGAGACATGGATTTACTGTAAAATATAAGAAAATTTTGGGGCAAGGAATAGAAAAATGCAAAGGCAGTGCTGAGAGACAGAAGACGATGAGAATGTAAGTTTCATTAGGCTGATGGCTCAAAGAGCAATCTAGTCTCTTTATTTTTAGTTCTTACTAGATATAGCCAAATGATTGTAATTTCCTCAATAAGAAAATTATGTAAATTCATAAAAGACATGGAAGAAAGCAAGGTAGATCATAAGCATTTTTCTGCAGAGGGAGAACTGAGTGTCTTCCACAGAGAAGACCTCAGATATGGTGTAGGGTACTCAGGATTTAAACAGAAAAGTGTCTGAGACATTGAATCTTAACCCTTATGCAAGTAAATATGTGGATCTTAACACTAATTTTGTTCATATATCTCAGGACTGAATCTTGTGGGCTTTGAACACCTGATTCAAATTAGTCATTAGCCAAAAGTGGGTAATATGCCTGTCTTTTCCCCTTTGGCTTCCACCTCTCCCTTGGAGCAATGGGTGACCTGCATGGATAGTTTTCTGTTGATGCAAAAAGTGGTGTGAATTGCTTTGTTTCCCTGCAGTGACCAGGAGAATGCTTGATGTTTAGAGAAATAAGTTTGCTTTAACGTGGCTTAATTCTGCCTTCTGACTGATTTATATTAAATGGAGCTTGGCTATATTAAATAAACTTTTTAGAAAGTCATCCCATATAAGTTTGTATACAGCGCCTTTGTAATAACACCATATTGTTTACGAAGCATCACTATTATTCTGTGGTGTTAATATGTTGTTTATAGGAGTACTGCTGTCTAAAAACAGGTCCAGTTGCATGGTATTCTGTGGGGAACAAAACTATTACAATTCCTTCTTAGCTTTACTAGACTTATCCTTGGGTGGGTGAGGACATTTTGCACTTTTTAAAAACCTTGTCTCAGAAGAAATAGCAGGAGACATTCAGAAGGTACAATTATTTAAAGCTGGAGTAGTAGAAGTGGAAAAAAAATGAAAAGAAAGTTCTAGGTTCTGTACTTTAGGAGTAACAAGACAAAATTCTGTTCTAAAGTGTTGCAAATGATAGTAGAGAAGAGAGATGTGCATGAGTTTTAGTGCAGAATGAGTAGCATTCATCATTTTCCTTTTCTGAAATTACACCAGAAAGAATACTCATTTCGCTCCATGAAGATGGAAGAGATGAGGTCTCTGAACAGATTATAAGACTTCTGTACTCTGTTATGTGCTGTCAGATTTTTATATAGTTAAATCTTAACTCTAGGTGGTTAAGAAGCTTTATACTACTGAGTACCATCACTGTGAATAGTATTGATGAAAAGCAAGCTGTGAAGGGACTTTTTTACTTTACAGTACAGCACTGCACTATATCAGAGACATATGGTGAAAACTTTCCCAATATGGGGAAAATCGAAAGTATACTCAAGCTTGGACAAAATTTTTCCTAAAGTTGATGGTCCTCTTCTGTTTCAGAAGTGAATCAAAATTTTATAGTGACAGTGAATTGAGACTTCTCAGAATTGCAACTTGTTCAGAGCCAAGGGGCTTTTTACTCTCAGTAAATTTTATTGCCTTCAAGTATTTTAAATGTGAGCTGTTTTAGTATCCTGTGTCCTCAGCAAAAGTCCGGTTACTGTCTATTACAGTCTCAACCACTTTACCTGGTCAATTTTTACAAGTGAACATCTTCCCATGGAGAATTTTTTCCAATAAATTTATATTTTCTAATAAAAATCTATGTTACATTATCTCATTCTTGCTAGAACAGTGTTTCCAGTCAGCTTCATTCCATACGATCGTTATTCTCTCAGGATCCTTAGCATCAAAATGCTTAGTACTGCATTTTAAACTCATCTGTAACCCTGAAGTGTACTGAATAGTAAAGAAAGCAACTGAGATGACTTTTTCTGTGTTTTGTGATTTTATCACATGCAGGAAAACTTGCAGTGTGACTCTAAAATCTGAAGGTAAAGTTCTCTCTAGCAGAAAACTATTTTCCTTATCGGTTCACGAGGATTCTTTATTCCTTAATAATTTAGTTAATTTCCTTTGATTTTATAAAATACTTGACAAAAGCATAAAACAATGTAATGATTTTTTTAATGTTCTTTATCAGAATGCCTATGAAAAGAAGAATTGATTTTTGGGCAGAGTTTGGTTATTCCTTCATGTTGCTGAGTGCAGTATATATCTTCATTACAAATTCAGTTTTGATTTTGTGGAATCACTTGTCATATGTTACATAGACCTGATGCATAAGTTTCCTAGCAAACAAAGCATGAGGACAACTGTAGTACAGCAAAATATTTTTTACGTGACAGCTTGACTTTCCCTAATGAAATATTCAACTTTACTATTAAAGACATGCTTGAGCCTTTTTAAATAACACATTTTATTCTTCCTCAACTTTTTAGTTCTCTTTTTAGATCAGCTTCTTATACTCTTTTTTCATATTGAGAATTTGCTAATTTAATTAACAATTACTCTAAAGTTGACCTCTTATTCATAGAATTGTTCACGGGATTATCATACCATGTATGGGGGAACGTGATAAAAAAAAGATTAGCAATACCTTGTAGACAACTTATGACTATTTTACTTTGGTTTCAATCTTTAGATATTATTTATATTTAATCTTTAAGTACCTTTGGCATGTTGCTCACTTGAAGGCAGCATAAAAAACACTATTATTCAGAGATTGGATTTGCCTGATGAATATACCAACTAATAAAATTTGGGGAAATATGATGTTTCCTCCCTTCTGGTTTAAAGAAGAATCTGTGAGTATTTGTCAAGTACTGTCAAAAAAGGTTGACTTAATAATAAGGAGAAGACCCTAATGGGCACAAGAATAATTTAGATAGTACTGGGGAATTGGGGTTTTTTTAATGCTAAAATATCACTAAATTTTTTTTCCACTTTTGTTACATCACAAAGATACAGCAGCATTTCATATCCAAACAAAAAGTGTTGGACTCAATAATAGAACATGTGAAAAGCTTTTAAATCTTCTCTGTAGTGACAGAAGCACTGGATTTTTTTTATGTGCCTTTGATATGCCTACGAGTCCATTTTTATCATTTTAGTCTAATATTTTGATTTCAGAATGATGATTTAATTAGGATAAATTTTTAATCAAAATTTGAATGCTATTTGGGAAAAGAAAGTGAGCTGGATTTGCAGTAGGAGTATATGCAGTGGTGGATGCACTCTCCTTTTGCACAGTCCTTGTATCTCACACAAGAGATTTTTCAGGGAGAATTTTGGCAACTGACTGACTTTTCTTCTTGAACTGGAATAGGTGAGCAATGACACCTTCCCCCAAATTTGTGCCCATTTCATAGAAACAAAGATCTCCATGAAAAATCTGCTCACTGCTTCTGGAAGGGATCTTTGTGTTCTGTATATTTAAAATTGTCTTTATCCTCAGGAACTATTTAATAATCAGTGGTTTATGCTTTATCCATGTTAACTGTTGACATTAATGTGGTCTGGATGTGTTTTTGCAGTTTTCCTTTTGATCCCTCAGAAATATTCTACTTAAAAAGGAAACTGAATCTGATTGCAACTTAAACATGTAAACATACAGTTTTAAATTGGAGTTTTGTACAGAGAAATTTTATTAAGCTTGAATGTTTCCTCGTCTGTATGAACAGATTATTTGACTCCTCTCCAGATCATCAGCTCATTCTGAAGCTAGTCTTCTTTCAAAGATATCCATAAGCATCCTGCTTTGTTACACATCACTTTTTAGTTTTTTGGAGTTGTTTCTCATCTCCATATAATTCTTATAGATATGATGTTTACAAACTATTCATTTCTCACATAGCAGGAATACAAAACATATTTCAAAATTCATCCATTGTTTTTAAGAGTGTGAGTCAGATATGTTGGCCTAGGTGGACTCAAATAGAAGCATGACTTTCTGTCACAGCTTCCAGAATCACATAATAATGGATTTCATTATTGTTCTGCCAGAGAGGTAAAAAGAAATAAATACAGAAATAAATAAAGCTACCTGCCAAAAGCTTTTCACATTAAGAAACCTTTGATTGACTAAGCATAAAGGTGTAGGTGTTTGTAAATTGTGAATCTCAGAAACAGAGAATTTTCTTTTCTCTGTCATTGGAACAAATGAAAGGATAGTAGATAGGAAAGAAAGGTTTTGGAGGGAAGAAAAAGGAAATGTTATGCCAGAACACCTTATTTCCCCCAAAAGACTCACTATCTGTTTTTTTCAACTATAGGAATGGGTGAGAGTCACAGCAATAAAGCAGATTTTCTTGAGGAATGAGAGGGAAATAATTTCTTTTTTACCCTGCTACATTTCCATTTTATTTTTCAGAAAGTATAGCAGTATTAGGAAAAGCAATCAGAGAGTTCCAGAATAACATCTTACTTTTTCCATTACAGAGAAGAATGCAAGTGTCCTTTGCTCTTTATGCTTCCCTGTTTAAGGACAAGCTATGTGTATGATATTAAAACATTCTTGAAAAATAGATGTCAATAACAGCTCTTTTCACCTCATGTGCTTTCCTTTGTTTTCTCTTCTTCAGAATTACACACATTGCTATATATTTTGTACTTAGAACACAGTTCATGTCAGTATTTCATAAATTTAGTGGTGTAATAGCTTGGAATTCACAGTTTATAAAACAGTTACATATGTATACTAACATAGGGATATAGAGTTATATGCCTGATGATAGATGTTATCAAACCTATTCATAAAAAGCATTTTTTCAGTTTAGCCTCAGATTTTGTTGATGTTTATCCTTGAAAGTCTGTGTCAGCACCAGCATTAAAGTAAATCTAGTTTTTAATGCTATTTGAGTTCATTTTATGAGACATTATATAAGATGAATTATGCATTATTTTATGCATACTTGCAATGGTGTCTTTTAGAGTTTAGATTTCATTTTATTTCATTTCATAGTCTTATTTAACACTTGAATTGTCATAGCCTTGGGGTGTTCTACTGTTTTCGACTGCAGCTTAGGGTCTATAGACCTTCTATTTTTCTCCCATTTCTTCACAGGCCTGTAACAGCTTTTCTGCTTTGTTTTTACATCTGTTCCTCAGGGAAACTACTTTTTCAACAAGATTGTTTCAGAATAGTTCAACAATAGTATCAGAAAAATAAACAGTGAGTTTGTTTAGATGACTATTTTCTAATGTTGCTCTTATTCTAGGGGGAATGTAGAAATTATAGTCTTTTTGCACATTCCAGTCCTAATCACTAGTGTTTCTTTTAAGAACTACCATGCTTGAGGGAATTAATCTTGCTTACACTATTTCATGATCTCAAGAAACAATCACAAATCCCTTA
>VXBC01009533.1:328157-351102 GCA_013399945.1 Ploceus nigricollis | reverse complement strand
TTTTTTCTTGCTGAGTTAATTTGTGGTGCTCTTGTGGTGTCCCTGTGAGCGGAATATTACTGTCGAGACTTCTGTCTATTCAAAAAAGTTCTTCAAGAAGGGAAATGTAGGAAGGAAGGTCATATAATTCTTGTGGGGATGAGAAGAGGAAGAGAGAGGAAGATAGAAGTTCAGTATCTGTGCATTGTCAAGCGTATATGCCCAGACAAAATCACTCCAATAAAGTTATGTTGGGAAAAAAATAAGCCATATATACTGATGACTATTGTTTAAACTGTCTGTTAAATTCAGGACAAAAATTAAAAATAACTATAAAGGAAATATGTAGCATTTTTTCAAGGTACTGGGCTTTCCACCTGCTTTTCAAAAAAAGTGCAAGAGCTCCAGAAACTTTACAAACACATTATCCATAATTTTTCTGTTTTCTAAAAATTGTAGTGCTAACAGAATTCTGTGAAATTTGTTTACAAATCCATGTGTAGCAATGCTATTAAAATGTCTTTTAGCTTTAGTTGAACATTCAAAAAGTGATCCAGGTTAAATTCTGTATGAACTAAAGAATAGGTTTAAAAACTCAACAAAAAGTTTGTCTTAGTCAGTATGACTGGAAGTATACTAATGCTCAAATTCTTCAGAAATAGCTATGGCAGTTAATGGATTAAACTGCTTTAAAAGTCATTCCTGTTTCTACTTGTACTTTTTTTTTCCCTAGACTGTAATACTGTGCTAGTTCGTGTGCATACAAAATGAAATTAAGACAGTAAAGTAAGTTCTGCCATGACTTAAAATTGATTATATGAATGTTACCTTACAATGTAGTATTGAAAAGAAAATCATACATTTATAATTCAGTCATGCTTGTGCATAAGGATAAATTTATAGTGTCAAGAGGTAAGTGTTTTATGACAAACAAAGCCAGTTATCCGGGTCATTCCAGCAACTTTGAACTAATGAGTCAATTCACACAGATCTCATATAGGTTTGTTTGACAGTTTCCAAAATGCTGTAAAGGCAGCCTTTAAGAATAGCGGAAAATCTATTGTGAATTATAATTTCAGTCATTAAACTAAATATGAGTAAAACAATTGTAAAAATTTAGTTACAAAGGCATTGCTACTTTCAAAGGATTTGTGATGAAATATTTATTTCTGCTTCAATTAATAATTTAGGGTTGCGAAGCATAAACAGGCTTTAGTGACCTGAAATGACTTTCAATTCAGTTAAATAAAGAAAAAAAAAAAGTAGCTCAAAATAGTTATTCCCATGGCAAAGTTTATTTCTCTAGTTATAAAGAGTAAATTTATATCTGTGTATCTCATTTCCTAGGTTTCTTGAAATTATCTAAGAAAGTGTGACGTGCAGCAAACCCTTTAGCTTTATTAATGGGCATGAAAGTTAGTCTTGCTTTTAGAAACTCTATATACAGCAAATATTATAACAGGATTTTCATTCTCATTCATTTGAAATATTTCTGCACTTCAGTAGCTAAACCACTGAAACAACAGACAGGGCTTGGTAGCTGTGGTGCCAAGAGGTTTCAGTTTAACTTTCTGCCATTTTCTGGTGGGAAGAAATGTGACAGATGAACCAGGTGTGTGGAAGTTATGCATCACTAGAAATGTTCTTGTAGACAGCACTCCATTGAATAGTAGTTTAAAATTTTCTTTTATGTTTTTGTACAATTAGTTCTGTAGCTTGTATTTCTTAAATGCGTGGATTATCTATTCCTATAGCCCTAGATGAATTCTTATGTAGAATACTGGTGGGTTTTATAAAATTCTAATATTATCTGTGAAGAAAGTTGTATTTTTTTCTATGTTTAGAAGGGCAATTTGTCACTAGACAGAAGTTATATCAACTAATACAAAAAACATGACTGCTGAAATATCTGACTAGAATTTTTCTTTCTGTTGAAAGCTAAATGCTTTCTCATTCATAAAGATATATATGGTTTTCTCATAAGATTGATTTTCCATGAAGTAGGCGATAGGACTGTTTGTATTTTGACTTCAGTTTGCTTTTACATATTTATTAGAAGAGAATAATCGATTTGATAGCAAACTATTTCTATAAAGACTACTGGATATAAAATTGAAACTGTGTTACTCAGGTTTAGCAGAAAAACTATACTTTTTTCTACTTTATTCCCTAGGAATTATATATCACAGAAAATATCTTTAGTCTAAACACAGAAAAACTTTTCAGTAGTCACATTGCTTGACTGAATCATCTCACTCGGGCATTATTTTCTGTGAAAGTAATCACTTATATATTTATTTGAGTGGACATCTCTGGCTTTTCAGGTATTTTTAAATAGACATATATAGATGTAGAAGTAATTTTAAATGGATAGTTCATGTAGACTATTCTCGTATGTCAAGATAGAGGTATTTGATACTTTACTTTTCCACATATTTTTTTTCTTTTCATAGAGCAATATTCTCTTCTTAATGAGGTCTGGAAAAGCATTCTGCCTTTTTTTTTAATATCGCCTAGCTTTCAGTGTGATTTTTCATATTTATAGATATTTTGGGCTAATTCTAAAATCTTCAGAAAAAAACCCCACAACTTTACTGAATATATGGAGCAGGTAGGATCAGTCCTGCTCTGGAAAAAAAATATGTATATAAGAGGTGTATACACAGTGCATAGGGCTCTGCATCACATTCAGCTTACTTAAAATGGCAAAATTAAGTCAGGAAAGTTCAAGCATAATTAAGATTATTTTCTTCTAGCGAAGTCCAGAGGGAAATGTTATTTATAGAAACATTATTTTTAAAACTTCCTCTTATCTCTGAAATATTTTCCTTTTGTAGGTTGTTTTTTGGGGGGTTTTTGCGTTTTTTTGGTCTGTTGGTGTTTTGGTTTTTTTTTCTTTTCCTTTCAGAAATCCACACATGGGTCATTGGTGTCAAAGTTTGTGTGTAGTGTTTGGCTGTTCTTTCTGAAGGGCTTGTAAAGATCGTATCTCACCTTAATAATCTTTAACTTGCACGTGTTTATGTTTCACACATGTAAAGGACATGGAAATTGTTAGTATCTTACTGCTTTTGTAGAAGAAATTGAATGAGAAATTCCATATAACAAAATTATTGTGATATTCTACTAAATATATATTTTTTTCTAAAATGTGCCACTAGTTAACAGTTTGGATTACAGCACACACACCCACATGCCCTTTGCTGGATTATTAATGCCTGGAAAATCTCTCAAAGCTCCCACAGTGTTCCTGTACTGGGTCTTTCTGCCATGAAAGCAGCCCACATAATACTCTCATTGGTGACCACAACAGTGCTGAGTTTAACACTGAACATTCTTGAATAACATAAAGGCCTTTTCTATTTCCACTCTGCCCCTCTGAAGGCAAAACTGGCCAAAGGGGCATCCCACTCCATAAAACATTCTGCTCAGTGACAACAGCTGGGCAAAAGGAGGAGAACGGGCTGGGGGGGGGGAATATTGGTGATTAAGACATGGCCCTGTTACTTCTGCTGTTTTCCAGAAGATGGCTGGGCATCTGCCTGCCAGTGAAAATTAATGAATGAATTCCTTATTGAATTCCTTCTGGATTCCTGTGACAGTGAGCAAGCGATCGGGTGGGCAGTACGTGGTACAGGGCCAACCCACCACAGTTCCTTAGTAACAACTGGAAAAAAATGGACAATGTAAAATTTACTAGGAGCAAATGTTTCACATCAGTAAAACTGAAAATACTTGACATTTCTTTTTTAGCTTTCCTTGAACAGAAATGATGCTGCACTTTAACCATATGGTTTAAATGCTGCTCAGTGTGTGTGCTACATTTTCAAGTACAGGTCCCTGGGGAAGGTAGTAGAAAGACATCACAGATTTATCTGTAAGAAGGGCTTTGAAGTTAAAAACTCCGACAACACAGTGTTGTTTCAATGTCTAACACAGGAACTGAATAATATCTGGAATATTATATGCTAGTTTTTACCATGGATAATTGAATTACCTATTTCATGACAGCTACTTGATCAGCGATGAGTTAAATTTTCTCTTTATAATGCTGTTTCATACAGAAACATTTTTAATCCCAGGGAAAGCCATATATAGCTATCAAGGAAAAATAGTTTTTTATTGTACTATTTGCTCAAAATGGACAAATGTGTTCTTCATGTGAAAAGTTTGCCAAAGAGGAACAGTTTATATTATTGTGTGATACACAATAGCAAGTTAAACCTTGCTTCTTGAAACCAAATCCTGACAGCCTTCCTAATTTTAACTAAATAAAAGGAAAATTCTAGTCAAGAATTTACTCAAACTTTTGATTGTTTTGATCATTGTTGCTAAAACTAATCAGTTTGGCTTGTGCATAACAAAAAAAAAAATTAGGTTGTTTTGTCTGACTGAGAACTAAGCTAGCCCTTTGTGATTTTCATAAAGCCTCATTTCAAATAAGCATTAAAATGTGTGAAAGGTTGTTCAGACTATGACCTTTTCAAAACTGCTGTCACTATGATGCACATTTCCTGTTCTTCATGACATTGGGTGATGTGTTTGGCAGAATAGAGGATTGCCTGCTGTGCTGCAATTGAAAAGCAATCAACCATTTGAATAAGGGTCCATGTATCTGTGATGAGGCAAACGTGTAATTTGTTTCCTGCTTTGTGTTAAAGAAACTCTTTTTGCCACTGGTTTGATGTTAAATGAATTATAAACATTTTTCAAGGTAAAGATAATATGTGAGAAAGACAAACACAGCTAATGCTAATCAGAGCTAAGGATTTAATTGAAAGCAATGAATTGCTGGCTTGAAACTGCTCAAAGACATCAGTCTATATTTACACTTAGAGCCAGCAGTGCTTTTAATCCAAATCTATTCAGCTGTTTGTGTCAGACCTGTGCGCATTTTCCACTCCCCCTGTGTAAGGCAAGTAGCATGTCTGGAGCCCACAGACCATTTTATAAATTTAATGGTCACTGGTCAAATGTAAGGAGGGTGATTAAAGAAGGAGATTTTTACCAGGTTTAATATTGTGCCCAAGAATCACCTCCTAGCAGTGAGAGAGAATTGGGCAACTCCTCCTCGTTTCCCATGAGCATGAGGACTGTGCTTGCTAGGAGAGTAATGTCACCTGAGGGAGCTGGCAGGTGAGGTGGCACACAGGACCTTGCTGTGTGGGCCCTGGGCACAGGGCCAGAGCACTGCTCAGCACCACTGGGATGGTGAAATTGAATTTGGTACAGGCAGAAATCTGAGCAGGCACCTCACTGGAGGAAAGGCTCTGTAGTGGAGTTGTCACAGGCACTTGCTCTAATATCAAACAGGTGTTTCATAGCCCTGTTAGTGAGCAAGAAAGTTTACAGAGGCAGGAGCACATAGAAAGCTTTTGTAATTGCAGACGGCAGCTGCTGAGCCCCCTGATGTGGGCACCTGGAGTGGAGCAAGCCTATAAAGGGGTTGCTACGAGGATGAGAGAAGAGCAGGTGAAGGTTCTGGAAAGGGGGGAAAGTTTCTGCCTAATAAGCAAAAGAGTTTTTTGTGTAGCTCTTATTGTATTGTAACTTCTCCTCATTTTCTTATGCGGTGTGTTTGTTCTTGGTCTTCAATTTCATTCAAGTAAAGGAGGTATGATTTGATTTTTCTCTTTTCTGAGGAATCTAAATTCTGTGAATTTTGCTGGAGATGGTTTCTAAGTGCTGGCAAAAAAACCAAATTCATATGATCAAAGATGCTAACCTGACTGTTTCTGGCTGATAGATGCACTTTTATGGGAGGTTTCAATATTTCAGGTTAAGAGCTAGGCAATGCAGCAGTTACAGATCTCTCTGATATTGGTATTATTTTGTTCTCCTTTTTCTCACTGTAGTTTTGCATATTATTTCCTTTAGAAGTGTGGCACTTTCTCCTAATTTGTTCCAACTTACCTTTATAGGGCAATAAGAAAGTCACTTTATTTGAATATAGACACCCTATCCTCCTAAGTGTATTTAGGCTTGACTTTTAAGTATCCTGTACAATCATAATGCCTGTGTTAATTTCTGTTAGTTGGTCGTCACTGATAAATACAGAGTCCACCAGAAGATCTCAATCATGTTCTATGGAGGTGTAAATCTTTACAGTACTTCCCGTGCCCCTGCTGGGAAGGAAGGAGGAAAGGGAGATGTGTGCATGAGGGCAGAGGTGGAAGGCAGGGAAGGAGGACGGAGAGTACAAGACCCAGCCAAAAACTTATTTTACACACAGACAGAATAAACTTTTGTATAAAGCACTTGAGCTTACTTGGCTGGTGCTGAAAGAAAACCATGACACAGCAAGATAATGGTGAGCCATGTGTATGATTTTCTTTCACCCCTGCAGGTATGAGCAGGGCTGAAGGGTGTGAGCTGCAAGGGGCTGTTTCTGAGGGCCATGGGCTGCAGCTCCTCATCCTGCCCCTGCATAGCTGTGGAGCTTTTGTTTGTCCCTACTTTCCACCCTCCCATCTTTGAACCACTAGTACTCTTCAGTTGGTTAATATATGCACCATTATGTAGTGGAAATTCATTACTATAATAATTTTATTGGCAGATTTTTGAACAATTTTTTATTTATTCTCAAATAATCCACTCTTTTCTTTAAATTTTGTCCTCTGCCCAAAATATTCCTAACCAAAATAAAAAAAAATCGAAATTTCTGAAGAATTTAATATACCAAGAGTTCTGGATAATAAGTTGTGCAGATTTAGTGTCATGTTGAGTCAATGTAGCTACAAGCTGTTCTGGCTAGTGAAATAAAAAATTGTTAAAGAACTGTTGCTAAAATGCTACAGTTCAAAAATAGAAAAGTCTAGAGCTTTAATATTTATGAGCAGATTCTCACAGGTCATACTGGGGTCTTGCTCTGTTAATGCCCTACCAGTCTTAATAGTAGGTGGTGATAAATCTTATTTGCTGAGACTACACTGAACATTTACTAAAATAAGGATTACAGTCTTGGTTGGGTTGGGCCTTTCACAGATAGTGTATTAAGCAAAGATACAGCTGTAGAGGTGGAACTGTAATTTGCAGTATGGTTTTAAATAGAAGAGGAGGGAATGGGACCATAGGTCTTTTGACCCCAGAAATTACCATTAGTTATTTGCAGACAAAATCTCGGTGCATTGTCTTTAAAAGTAGCTATCACTTTGTTTTCCATGACATGTGGGTGATGCAGCAAGTTAGGATAGAAGCCATGAATATAAATTATGTTGTTAGGGAAGTAAGAAAACAGTCTGAGTTTATGAGAGAATGCTCAGCACACAGAAAGCCTGCGTGTGTGTGTTCCAGCCCAGGGCCAACTGTAGAACATGGTTATTCATACTCTCATGAATTTCCAAAGTTCCACTGTGCAATGTTTCTCTAAACTGATTAGATAAAAGGATAAAGTATCTGTGTGTATTTCTCTCAGTCTTTTGCATGCTAAAACATCAGCTTAATTCCCAGATGTAAATGAATCAAACTGTGACCTACAACTTGCTCAGCTATGGATGCTGTTGAAGTATCCTTTAAATAGGCAACCTGTATGAGGAATCCCAACTGAAAACTTGAAACTGTATTTATTATTTTTTTTTTAAAGTTAAAGCTATTTTACTTTCTCTACTGTCTAAAAATAAAAACTTCTGCCCTTCTATTTGGTATCTGTTTAGAGTTTTAAATTTCAAGAGGATCTGAAAAATCTATGTGACTGCTTTGACTGTTTTGAATGTAATACATTTTTAGTGATAGTTCTTAAAGTGAGGGTTTTTTTTTTTACACTTAAGGCTGTGATAATTTGAATGTTTCTTGACTTACCTTCAGATGGAACAAAGTACATTTTGTTTCCTGTAATACTTTAGATCTTCTCAAAATGTGTAAATATAATACTTTTTTTAGCTGAAAATTCAGGGTATGTAGCTCATATGGGTACACACTTCCCTGTTTTTGTGTTGTGACATTTCACAAATGTAGACTTGCCTATCGTCACATAAGCAATAAAAATTGCTGGAAAAATATTTGCATTCATGGCTAGATTATTTGTCATCCCAAATTACTGGCTTACAGTCTCTTAATATTGAATATGTTTTGTTGCTTACCTTCTCAACTAAATTACTGAACTTATATCTAAATATGGCATTCTAAGTTCTTCTCAGACTAATTTACTTTCTAAAACGTGTGCTTAGATAGAACAACAGCCTTCTGAAAAACTCGGTGTTTGTGATGATGATGGTCTCCTGGGTGGGTGCTGTACCCTAAGCAATTTTATCTCAGGAGATTTAGCTACACTGACATTCAAGAAACCCAACCAAACAACAAAAAAAGTCCCCTAAAAAGCCCCAACAAACTGAAAAAAATCTCATCCGTGTTCAAGGTATCAAAAGTATACGTTCGATAATAATATATCCAGGAACAAAAAGTAATAGTGTCAATTTCCTAATGGTGACTGAAATAGTCAGACATTCATGAATGGGCAGCATGTCACAGCCCATATTGCTTTAAAATGTGGTTTCTCTTTTGTTAATGGCAAGATTCCTGTAGCTTAGTAGCAGTTCTATTCCAAGGTTAAAATTATGGAAGTACCCTTTTTGGAAACAAAAAATAAAATGAAGGATTTGCCAAATCTAGTGATTTTTGCAATTTGGACTTGAGCAGTGAAAAGCAGCAGAAGTTGGTTTTACTTAAGCTAGGTTTTGGTTGTTAATTTTTTTTTTAAACTTATCTCTAAACCCATTTCTTGGTATTTCTCAGTACCTCTTCAGATTGATTGATTTGTTTACATTTTCATAATTGGGTGCATGTTTAGTTCAAATTTATGGTTGTGATCATTTTGTCACCTGTTTTGGAATTGCATGGATTTAATTTATTTCTTTGCTGTGAGTGATCTGGTAATCTGGTAACCACAGTTTGGTGGACTGCTTCAGAGTACACTTCTAACTGGTTTTTCTTAAATATGTACTGTAAACACTACATAACTTCTCCTTCTCAATCTAAAAGTTTAAGGCTATATCTTAATGCTGACTGAAGTCTTCAGATTGTATCCGGAGAAAGAATCCTGCTTCTCTTGAGGTTAATGGGAATTTTACCACAGACTTCAATTCAAGGAGTTGCATATGCAGTGATGTATGCAAATTTATGTATTGTTTTGGAATAGTTAATGGTGTAAAATGAAGATATATATAAAACATTTCATAATAAATACAATTTTTCATTAAGGCAGAAAAGTTACTTGTTTATTGCTGTACATAATTGGTATATGTTGACAAATACCAGTATTATAAATCTCAATATATATATAATGTAAATTATTCTCCCTTATCTGAAAGAAGGTGTTTTGCATTCAGGCATCAGATTCAATTATAGTATTAAGATGAAGTCCCAAGAGAAGTCTTAAATGAGTTCTATTTTCATAACATACAGCACAGTACATTTTTGAGTCACCACACACCTCTCAATAATTCAGAGCAGTTGTCAGATGGAGTTCTGAGATTTTTATCTTCAGTTCAGAAAGCATAAATAATAATGGTTTATGTACTTTGTCCTCAAACTGTAACAATTCCATCACTTCAAAGAAGTTCTTACATTCTATAATGTGAATACATGACCTCTGCTGTAAAGCACTCTTGGGTATTCCAAAGCTCTATTTGAACTTAGCTTTAGTATAAGAAAATACTTATTTGGGGAAATTTGGTTTGCATTAATTTATGTCAGTCAATGTCTGTTGCTCACATATAGTGGTGATAAATTGGCACGAGGAGGAATACTTTCAAAAACTTAAGGGAAAATTTTAATGTTGAATTGAGTTTTCCTGTTTCAAGTCATTTTGGTGCATAAGCAGGTAAACCCACCATCAGTCTGGTCTTTACACGTGTATAAAAATCACTGTGGCTTAGTTATATCAGCCAAACAACACCTGAGGTGAATATGTAGTCCTCTCAACTTTGTGCTGAAATTGTTATCAAGTAATATAGTGAAAGCATGTCATTAGAGCCAAATTTCATAGTTGTGTGCTTTTTGTAGTATATTTGTCTAGAAAATTTGTGCTGTGTGAGAAAGCAAGAAATCAAAGCATGGTTGTCTAATAGACCCATAGGCTTCAGAAGAAAAAGTGGTGAGATTTTATATCTTCACTTCAGTAAGTGAAGAACATAAATTCTCAGTGGCTTGAAGAAATGTGCATCAAGCTATTGTATTGACACGTTAGCATTTTGTTATGGAAAATGAATCTAGAATGATCCAATTACTACCAAATTATGCATTGTGATTTGCTTCTTCATGCTATTTTTATATGGGTTAGCCAAGGATGGCTTCAGCTAGGATGTGAGGATAAGGAAAGTATTGCAAAGAATTAGAATAACAGGTGTTCTGGACATTAGGAGTACAAAGTGAGAGAATAAAATTAAGTAACTGTGAAGGTCAGTGTCTATTCCTGCATGTGGAGGCATTTTAGTATTTTTATACATATTTTATGACACAGTTATGTTATCAGAAAACCTATTTATTGATAATTGCAATTGACAGTTCTACTTTCATATTCACATAGTTTTCGCATCATACACTTTCTCTTGCCAAGAAGCCATAGCTAGTTCTATGGCAGTCAAAATGGAAACTGGGGATATAGTAAGGAAATATTACTGTGCACTGAACTTCCCCTTTCACCAAGAGATCTGCTGCTGACAACAGTGCTTAACTTACATGGTGGCAGCAGCACAGAAAGGATGGAAAGCAGACCGATGGCTTTGGTAGCCTAAGGTAGACAATCCATTTCCTTATTATAGGAGCAGAAGGAACTGAAAGTTGTAACCAGCAGAAACTCCTCTATTTCTACTGCAGCGGTCTTAAAGCTTTGTTTGCCATCCAAATCACGTTTTTCATCATTGAAATACCAGTTAGAGGTTCACGTGACTCCTTCTAACCACCGTTCACTTGATATATCGGTCCTGCTCTTCCACGCTCTTTTTCCTGAAACGTCCTTGTAATGCCACCACAGAGGTTTTGTAAATTTTTGTTTTTAAATTCTCCATATCGATTCAGAGCCCTGATTCAGCTCTAGTTATTCTCATGGATCAGTCTCAATGTGTGAATGTCTATTTTATCTGCCTATCAGAATTCATGGAGCTTCTGGAAGATGCTATTAATCACATAGTTTAGATTCAGGTAGTCCTGCAAGGAGCACAGAGTTAGATTCAATCCTTATGGGTCCTGTCCAGTTTGAGACATCCTATGGTCTAAATTCTGGAGAATACATGTTCTATTGCATGGAACAATATAGCAATCTTAAGGTGACAAACTTCAGTATACATTTAAAAAGTAATGATTTACTATGAATTTTTTAATGGAGAGTAACTCTTCTTACTAGATCGTGCTCTGAATTACAGTTAGCCTATGACAACGATTAAAAGTATAAAAGTCATGATAAAGAAACTAAATTTTTTAACCTCAGGCTGACCTATGTTTAATATTAGTCAAGGATGTAACAAAAGACATAGGCTCACTACATTTACTCAAATCAATCCTTTTTGTATCTTGCATGCAATTAAGCAAAATGTAATTATTAAATAAAAACTTTATTTTTTTCCTTTTTCTAAGGGTATTTTGGTCAGGATGGCCATTTTGGATCATGTGAAAACAAGTACTGTGGTCTGGGCAGGCACTGCGTTGTGAATGGGAAGACTGGGCAAGCCGAGTGTCTGTGCATGGAGCACTGCAAGCCACATTACAAACCTGTGTGTGGGTCTGATGGAGAATTCTATGAAAACCACTGTGAAGTGCACAGAGCTGCCTGCCTGAAAAAGCAAAAGATCACCATTGTACACAATGAAGATTGTTTCTTTAAAGGTAAGCATGGCTGAACAATATCTGGAATATTGCTATCGGGTATGTGTTTTCAAGCTGTTCAATTAAATCTCTATAGCGTCTGCACCGAGTGTACAGTGAATAAATGACTTGAACTATTAATACAGTAAGTATTGCACTCCAGAGATACCTTAGGATTTTTTTTCCCTGTTGTTTTTACTCAATGCTCTAGGCATTTAACTTGCATAAACCAGTTGTCTCTTAGAAACTAATCTATGGCAGCTTGCCTTACAAATGTGGTTGCTGACCTCATTCATCTAAATGTACTTATATCCCAAAGCCTGAAGGATGTTAATCTTTGTTGCAGGAAAAACAGAATTTAGGATTTCAGAGGAGTTTTGGAAGGTTGCAGGACCTGTGCTCATATTTGTTGTTGAAGTTGATAGATCAGCAGCTTGTTCATGGATAAATGGGTCTTTCTTGCTTTGAATTTGGAGAATGAAAAGTATACTTGTGTACCAATCAAAGCATGCAAGATGAGTTACTTTTTAATCTTTTGAATGCTGAGATGCCAGCCTGAATTCTGAGAGCTACACCTTATGCTAAGCATTTTGTGCTGACAATGTCAACAATTGCAACATGCTCTTTTTTTGTGTAATTTGAGCACACCTTGCAGGTTTCTGGAACTCTGCCAGGGCAGACTTTGAATATTTGTGACTACTTTGACATATTTTGAGTGTGTTTTCACTGGTTAAAAGAAGGTGGATGGCTTTGGCAGGAGGGGAAATTTTTTTAATAAGGCCCTTTTTATTAGTCTTTTTAGTGCTTCCTGAAAACGTGATAAGCTCAGCAAGTTCATAAAAAAATGCTGAGGTACAGGTATCCACAGGTTAAACTGGGGGTGTGGAAATCTTCTAACAGGAATCTATATATAAGTAATAGCAAAAGTTTAACTGTTCAAAACTAACTGTGGACACTGTATAAAATTAAAATATCATCACAATATGTAGGCCTTAAGCGTGTAGCACGTGTTCTGAGGTAGTGGAAAATAAAAATGGGATTCTAGGAGTATAACATATAGTGCTTGTAGGGAATGGTTTGTGCCTTAACAACAAAACATGAATGCTTCCATCTTAACAATCACAATCTCTTTTTAAAAAAAAAGCTTTGATGATGCAGTACTCTGGTAGAGGAAATGATAGTAGAAAACTACTGAATGTTTAAATTTATGGGGCTAATTTCAGTTCTTTAGTATGGTGTATACAGCAGAAATAATTTCAGAGCATGTGTGGGAAAAATTATAGTATTGCTACATTTTTTCCCCTTAGAAAAAGAGAGATTTATTTATGGAAATGAGACAGTACTTCAGGTAGAAATATAACCCAAATGTTGCCTTAAGTTTTGTTAGCTCATCTTTATGTTTTAAATTTACCACGCTTCTTTCACACTTCTTGTTGTGGACAATGATCTGAATGATCAACTTCAGGCACTAATTTAGATGCTGGATTCAAAAAGTTAAAAAGTAGATTTTTCCTACTCACTGTCAATTACAGTCTTTAGCAAAGAACTGAGTGACTTTGTCTGAGATGCCTTCTGAAAACTGTTATTTATCAAGATACTCAAGTTCTCTAATTTGGGCTGTAACTACATGCCTAAAAATAATGTAAAATATTTAATTTTCCTCCTTCTTTCTCATCTTATGTTGACTTCAGTAGTGTTAAACATATGAGATGTGAACAGTTATTTTTCTTTATCTATGGGCCTTATCAATCTCAATTTCTTCTTCTCTATGTTAACTTCACCTGCTTCATTGTTGTAGCAGAGCACAATGCTGTTAAAGCATTGCTGCATTTTGTGACTATCTTCTAACATCTCCTAACTTTTGTATCTGTCTTCCAACATCCACTATACGGTAAAAGAGGCAGAAGATGTCAGGTTATTTTTATATGATTTCTTTCTTTTACAAAACATTTCTGAGCTAACCACTGGTAGATTGCTTTTAATAAAGCTGAAGGTTCTGCCAGTTAGGGTCAAAAATATTAAAAAGGTAATTGGAAAAACCCTTCAAGGGTGTTAATCCTGGACAGATAAGGTGAACCCCATCACTACTGATGGTCAGAAGGGCACTGCCACATCTCCTCCTTTTAGTTTAGCTGACGTCCTCCAGCACAAGTGATCTCATTTCAAGGAGCTGCTTCTGAGACCATAAAAATTCAAAGAAGATCAGAAAACAAATCTTCTGAGTGCTTTGTTTAGGCTTTCACAAAATCCTTTAGAAGAGGCTAGTCTGAGCTGGGGTGGGGTGTGAGGGGAATGAGTGCCTGCAAGATGCTGTTACATAACAGGATAGTCACTGTCAACAATGACTATACTGAGACAGCAGTTAAATACTTTTAATTTCTGGTTCATTGCTAATCATTGATTTTCAGATCAAACTACTGTAGTTAGCTGCTTTTTGGTTTTTTGGGGTTTTTTTTGGGGTGTATTCTATCTCTAACAAAGCAATGCTTTGAGGTATCTGTGCTTCAAATCCTCATACTGGGTTTTCTGTTCTCCCCTTTTCAGGGGGAAATATTTCTTGATGCAGAAATTTTAAGTTTTAGATTGGGTGTGGAGCTCAAGATGGGAGAATCTGAGAAAGACACCTCATTTAAATGAGTAAGTTTACCAGAAAACACTAGTATTCTGTGTCTGGAGAACAAAATTTTAAGAGCTAATGTTCTATATACCCAATTAACATTATAATAGTAGCTAGGTAGCTATAATTATTTGAATAATACATCTTGTAACCAAATGATTTATAGTTGATCTCAAACAACATGAGTTCTACTTAATGGTTTGAAAATTGCCCTTTTAAACACTTACATGCTAAGTGGAATTTAAAGATTGACTTGCTAAATAAGAGATCGTTGTCTTACATGTTCAAACTCCATTAAAATCACTGAGAAATGTGTGTCTTAGCTAAGCTGTGCATAGAACACAGACAAAAAGCATCAAGGCCTTCACAGAGAGCAATTTCTGAAACATTTGATAAATACATTTTGAGGTAGTGAAAGCTGTGTCAAAGCTGTACTCTGCTGACATGCTGTTTTTTTAAACTAAAACTTCAAATTCTGATGCATTACCTGCTTTATATTGTAGCTTATTTATTTACAGATTCATTGGACTACTTCCTTTTTTCCTTTTTTCCCCTTTTTCACTTGTTATCTTTATTTCTTCACACCAAATTAAATCACACATATTTCTGAAATATGTGTGGAATACATGCAAAACAGTAATTGAAGTTGAAAGTTTTTCCTTGATGTTTGAGACTGTTATGCAAATCTTACATTTTTCACACGGATCAGGATAATGGCCATACCAAATTAGAAATTACTTTTCCTCCACTCCTATAATTATTCCCTCAGTTACTTATTGGCATGTCATGATGCATCAGACACTGAACGATTTTTCCTACTGGCTTGGTTAGATGTTTAGATGCCAACTGTGACCCTGAGAGTTAGTCAATAAACTGTCTCAATTTCTCCTCATATAGATGCAAAATGAATTCACAGAGAAGCTAATTACTTATAATCCCCTTTTATATGAATTTTAATTTTAAGTATTTTGTATACCTGTAGAGTCCTCTATTTCCCTCAGGTAAAGTCCAGTGTCCTGTAACTGGATGTTAGAGAATGAAAATTCTGCAATCACTTTCAGAGGAGCTCTCAGGCCTGAATAATCTAAAAAATGTAAAATATTTAAGATTATTCTAATAATCAAGCAAGAGAACTCTTTAGAAAATGCTTTGTGATCCTGTCATCTAAGGAACTTTCTGATATTCATCTCAAAGAAAAAAAAAGAAAAAAGAGATGGTCAAGTGCCACAATGGTGTGTTCAGTGATGGGAAGAAGAGGCAACATAAATGATGAATTAGGGGAAATACTAATGACAAAATTCAAAGTTTGAAGCTAAGATTATGCGTTAGATCTTCTATTGACCATATGAGCTGGGAAGTCTGATATGTTTTTCTTGTATACTGGGTGAATAAGTAATTTGTGAAGAGCCTGAGCATGGGAGCATGCAGAGGATAGGTGGCTTCTACATGCTCTCTGCTGCCTGTGTCCTGAGTATTCTCAAGCCAGGCCCTTTGTGTTTCAGAGCAGCTTCTGCTGGATGTAAGAAGGGCAGTAGGAACATCTGACTCACAGTGTGTTTGGCATTATTGACTAACCCCTCCCTGGCTCTTGCTAGACATACCTTTAACAAGCCCCAGAGGATAGGGATTCAAATGGCCTAGAATTATTTTACTTGGTGTCTCTGCCCTTATCTTTATTCTGTGAAGCGGCACTGTGAAATTAATGGCTTTTGTGCAGAACTTAGAAGGGTGGAAACATTATTCTTCTATAAAGCTTCTATAAAGTTCAGTTGGACTCATGTGGGACAATGTACTGGGTCGCGAATGGCATTCTCGGGACATCAGCTAAGCTTCAGTTATATTTTTGTGTGTTCACTTCTTTAACTCCATTTTCCTAAACCCAGGCCAGTAAATATAAGTAAGAGATTAAAAACATTCAATGACAAATTCATCTCGTATTTTCTATGCACCCTGAGCTTCTTGTAAATTTTATATTATATTTATTTCCATACAGTGATACACTCAGTCATTGTGACAAATGGCAATTTGCTTTGAATCTTCAGGAATGTAGCAAATACTCCTATATACTTTGGATTTTATAGAATATTTATAGAATAAAGTTTACTTCATATGTAAGCTTTTTACTTATAAGTAGCTCCTGTGACATCCTTATGATATTACATTATTTTAATCTCTTTCTTTTTTTTGCCTCATTTTCATTTCGTGAATATTTTCATCTGTTAAAAAGTCTGTGAGCTTCAGATTTCTTACTATTACTAAAATATCTAGATATCTAAAGACTGCTGCAGCATTTGCTTTTCCCCTGAGTGTTCCTGAAAGACAAAGTAGAAACATAGCTTGGAAAGCTTGCTCCCAAGACTAAGCTGTTCAGGGCAGAGGATAAGAACTGACTATGAAACTGACTTTCAAATTATAATAATAATATTCAAAATATTCAATATTCAAAATAAGTATGAAGAAACTGGAAAAAGTTCAGAAGACATTAGCAGGAATGACCAAAAGTAGTAAATGGCTTAAAAAAGATATGAAGGCATCTTAAAAAATCACCAGGGAAACCTAAGAGTGGATGTGAATAGGCTGCCTTGTATTCCAAGAAAAGAAACAAAAATTATGAAATAAGCAAGTAGGAACAAATTCAAAGCAAGCTTTTGTGTTTGAGGTACAGCAGATCCTGTGAGTAAAAGCTACATGGGATTTCATCAGCAGACTGTAAATACTAGGGGAAAGCCTATAGGCTTTCTTTCATTTTAAAGAGGGCTGGGGGAATTAGTTAAAGTGAACGAAATACTAACTATCCCACAGAAAAGGTCTAGGATGCCTATCTAGCCTCTATAGCAACTTCCACGGGATTAGTTCAAAGACTGTACTTTTTAAATTTTTGTTTGTGTTTGATTGTGCCCTAGGTGATCTTAGATTGGTTCTTAAAATATTGGCACATTAATTTAGAAGCACTGACATTTATTTAATCTTACCTGATGTTCATATACTTCAAAAGCAAGCATATAAGTCTCTGTCATTTTACCCGTTTCACTTCTAGAAATATTTCATCTTGTCTTTTATATAAATCTTAAACACATTATTTAAGTTTGATCATTAGCCATATTTCAAAAGAAATTAGGGAATGTTAATCTGAATATCAGTCCAGTGTTTTCATTGCAAAAGAACTTTTTTCTAAGATGTATTTGCTTTTTTACTTTGTCTATCAGTTGGCTTTTCTGTTGAAGTTCTCAAAAACATCATTATTACGCTCTTTCTAAAAGCCTGAATTTCTGCATATAACATCACCCTTAAGGTTGCTGCCAATAAAATGTCAAGCTTCAGTTATCACTCCAGAAGTATGTTCAACACAAGCTGTATTGTGAAAAGAAATCTGAAAAAATCTTTCAGAACTTGAAGTATCTGCTTGATCTTAAAACATTTGATAGCACATAGGAATTATTAGACTTAGATTACTAATCCAGAAGATGATCTATATATCTTCCCTTTAGTGCAACACTTAAGAAATGAATATTAAATCCTGAATTCATGCAGAGATAACATTAGTAATTGCACATTCACAGAGTGGTAAAAATCACTGTTAATGGCCAGTGTGCTACTTCTTTTAGCACTTTGTTGGAAAGTGATGCTCTAACCAATAGAAATTGGATCTTTTTAATACCCTTTGAAACCACACTAAATTTTAGCACAGTTCCTCTACTCTGCTTTCCCCACACAGTTCATTTTCCTGAGTTGCATTGCTCATGAGCTTTGGAAAACTGCTGGTTTTTCCTCCAATATCTATGCAAGATTTGTCTCAAATATCTCTCTTAAATTCCCCAGTGTTACCTTAAATTGCTTAAACTAACTGGCATGCGAGGCCAACATATGTAATATCTGTTACTAGATCTGCAGAGTGAAGCTAAAGCCAAGGTATTTATGAGAACATGCAGATAAGAAGCTTAATTTAAAAACTGAACATTCAACATTCCCTGCTTCACTGCTGTTGGTGATACTGTATATCTTTGCAACTAAAGTCTTGAACTCTACTCTCTCTTTCCTCCTTTGTATTGAATTCAAACCTCTGAAATGCTGGATGGGGCAATGACAATGGGGCAACTCCTGAAACAAATTATGAATATAGACTTAGCTTTTATTGCCTGGCTAAAGATATACTGCAAAGACATCCTTTACTTTCAGTGTCTGGAACAGTCCCAATCTTTGTCTATCAATGCCTTCAATGCTGGGATAAATCTATTCATCAGCTCTAACCTATTACGTGTTCTACATTCACATAGTGATGAAGAATTAGTGTTCTCTAGCTAATCTCTGTATAAACTTAATGAGGTTTAAAATGTCTTGTAAGGTCATCACTGCTGTTTGATACCACGCAAAGAAATGGGTCTATGGACATCACAGATTTTCACTGGTAGAAAATTTTAAAACTTTTAATTTTTCCAGTAATGGTGTTGAATCTGTTCAAAGAACCTGTATTAACCTGAAAGCTGCATTCTCAAGTCTCTGCCAAGTCACTGAATCAGACAACCAACATTGTGGTCTTCTTCTTTGGAGATATTAAAAACCTGACTGGATTTGGTCCTGGGCAACCAGCTCGAGGTGGCCCTTCTTCAGCAGGGGAGCAGCACCAGATGATTTCTTATCATTTCCTTCAACCTCAATCATTCTGTGGATAAGCATCTCTGAAAAAAAATCCTTACTTATACACCATCAGCCTGATTTTGAAGAAACAGAAAGTAGCTCATGGTGCCAAAATTCAGCCAGTAGTTTCCGGTACTGTTGAGGAAGAACTGGAGAGATCAGAGGAGGAGAAACAGAAGTAGAGTTCTGGCAAAGTGTAATCAGTGGATAGAGTCCTGCTAGTGCTCCCCTTTCCAACCTGGTAACTTGGGCCTGTGGATAGGGCGGTGCCATTCACAGGATAGAGTATTCTTTGCTCTCCTGCTTTTTCGGTACTGTCAGAAAATTGTTGATGTGTTACTAGCAGTACGAGGATTGTACAGGTATGGTTCAAATCATGTGTCAATTTCTGTGCTCAAATAGCCTTTATAAAATTTTGGGAAAAGGCAAAAAAAACACCACACAATTTTTTTTGGTGATGTTCTAAAATAAATATTAGTAATGCCTAATATTGAGGATAGCAAATGTTTTTAAAACTGAAAGAAAACAGTTAACAGTAGTGCATAGTGTAGTGACAAAATGGCTTCAAAATAATTAAAGAACTATTTTTTACCATCAAATGGGTGGTATGGGATATTGAAAATTATTATACAATAATTCAAACTAAATGTTTTGTCGTAAATTTATAGTAAATAAAGGAAGTCTTGTATTCAGGCAGACATTTAAATGAGAAACATCATTTTTTAAGTTTAGAGTAAGTACAAAGTCTTAAACTACTGAACATTGGTTGGTGTGATGCAAACTTTAAAAAGTTTTAATTAAATAACGTCAGAATTACCATTAGGTCTTGTGGGAAATTTTTCTGATGGAACATATTGTTGGCCTTTAAAAATCATTAGCAATTGGATACATATACCAGGCATTGGCATGATATTTCTAATTCAAGTTGGCTAGTATATGGTATAGTGACTTAAAAAAAGCCATAGCTTCTTATACAAATCTGAATATTTTGAAGAAAAGTAGGCATGCAAAAATGATATTTAATTTCCATTTCTAGCTCTAGTAGCTAATAATGGATGGAGTAAGTAAATTTACGGTGGATAAAACCTGTAAGTTAAAAGCTTTCTCTTGTGGTTTGCCATTTAGTCTCTTTTAATATAGGATAGTTGGTGGGGTTTACGGTAAACTAAACTAGAAATGTAGCATTGCCTTTTCAGGCTTCTTTGCTTGTTTTTAGTCTGTAGCACCCTAGTGAAACCTGAGAAATGAAATTGGTTTAAAGAAACTTAATCTACTCAGTTGACAGTAGCTAGTTTAGGCAAATTGTCAATATCTGTAAATATTTTTCAACTGTATATTTCTTTCAACTTTCTTGGAATCTTATTGTGCAGAATAGAAGTAATGAAATGCAACAGCCAAATGCTTCCAAATTACATTTCTTAGTAGATTGCTACCTAGATGACTCCCAGTTTTTTGATTTTTCTCATCTGGTGACAAGAAAACAAAGAAAGCTTCCTGCCACCAGGCTTGTGATGGCAGCTATCGTGTTGTTATTTTGCTTTTAATTTTTAAAGTTATAGTATGAACACATATTAGAAGCAACCAGAAAATAAGTAGCCATAAGCACTTTCTAAAGAAGAAGACTTGGGCAGTATACTCTGTCAATTGTGTCACAGACAGGTAAATAAAATAAAGTAACATGATTTTGATGAACATTGTATATATTCTATTTACTGCCAGGACTTCACAGTTTTGATTTACCTTAGTTAAAAAAAAAAAAAATATTTATACCATTGTAACCAGAGTTTATACTGTTACTTCTGTAACAGAGAACATTGCAAGCAAAAGATAATAATTTAAAATTTGACAGAGACCTATAATTGGTGATTCAATTACAGCATTTTTTGTCATGGAATTGTCGATTATACAATGCTCCTTTTGGCATAGACTGCAATTAAAGTAGATTATATTATCAGACTTTATCCTGAGATTAAAAAAATGTGGCTCATATTTAAATTTATATAGAATGGCCCAAAGAATCCTCCAGCTGAAACTGATTTTAAAAGATAAATTTCAGAAAATCAAAATAGTTAATTTTTTCCTCATTCTAATATATTTTTCTTCTTGTTTGCCTTTGAACTTCTCCCTTTTGCTGTCATTGAAACCAGATTACTGATTATTTATAATAATAATGTTATTGATTATTTATAATAGTTTATATGAAATTGATAAAATTTGTATTATTTGAAGTTTTTACTTTTCATGAAGAAACTAGACTTTCTCATTTGCCTTAGTAAATGTACTTCTCCTGATACTCATGCAGAGAGTAAATAAAATTTGATAAACTGGGTGATGAAATCTGATTAGATCCTTTAGCTTTCTCTTTATCTGGAATGATAATGTGGATTTAATTTAAAATTGTTCAAAGGAAGCAACAGAAATAAAGGAAAACAGATTATAGCAAAACCAAGTTAAACTATAGCCCTAAGAAATAAGCAAAAATAAAATTATACAAAACTTCCACTCACTAAGAGTGATGCTTTATATTTTTGCATGTATTTGTATTGGCTTTGGGTGCAATTAAATCCTGAACTATATACTGCCAGGAAAGTTTGTTTCCCTTAGGGCTGGAACAGATGGTGGAGATTGTTTTTTTTCTTCTCACCGTTTAGAGACCAAGTCTGCTGAATCTCTACAAGAAAAAGTATTTATGCCAAAGAAAACTGCTGATGTTGGCCTTAAAGCAGTAGAATCCTTAGCTGTATTCTCTATAGGGTTATTACTAAGAATCCTGGTAAACAGGCAGTGCATTGAATTTTTGCTATTAGCAGTGCTTTAATGCAGATTTGATATCTGTCTAATAATGTTTGTTTTACAGAATAAAAAAGTGCTATTGACTAATAAAACTGCAAGTTTTCACTTAGTATTCAGCCTGTTTGTCAGGATATTTCACTGTGCAGGGAGGAAGCTATGAATTAGCATTTCCCAGTCATCACTTTGATAATTAGAATAATAAAAATCTAAATGCATGGTGAATAGCAGAAGTGTTGTTAATCATGAGCACTCCATACTCTTAATCCCACCTGGAAAATGAGAAAAAAGCACTCCTGGGATCTAGGAAAATGGCAAGCATTGTATAGCACTAAAAAAAATCTGAAAGAGGGAAAATATCCTTGCAGTGTTAAATACTAATTATGGTCAAGAAGTTTCGTTAGTGCTTCTAAATTTAAGACAACTACTGAATGCATCAGTTCTATGTTATTTTCCTATTCCATCTTCTCTTTTATACAAGTCCTTGCCATTCAAACAGAACATAAAGATTTTTATTGGTCCCTTATGATGCAAAGTATAGTTGTACAATCATCATTTTAGAATATGAGCTCTGTGTGCTCTTAGATTTGCTGTCACTTTATCACAATTGTAGAAGCATCTTGAAGTGTATTTGCTTAAGCAGGTGGTGAATAGCCACACTGGGAATATATCTATCTTCTTTACTGTATGATGAAGTTTTAAAGCANGTGTGATGTAAACTTGAATGTTGTTCTGAAATGGTCTCAGGATTTGCCTGAAACATAAATCCAGTTGATCTGGCAAACATCACAACTGGTGGCAGTTCTTCACTTATATTGGATGTGGTTTGCCTACTCTGTATGTTATGGAAATTTACCTCACAGTTCAACTAATTTTTAAAGATTTTCTTTTATGACTCCTTTAAAATATTAAAATGTTTGGAAGTATTCTGAAATTCTTGATGCTTTTTAAAAAGTAGAGTTAGACTTGCTTTGCTTATGTCCAGTACTTGTAGAGAATAGGTAGTTGAAAAAAAGGAGAGATCAGAAGAGACTCCTATGACATTTAATGTGCTTGTGATGGTTTGGAGTTTTTCTTTGTTTTGTCAGGTTTTTGGTTTTTTTTTTTTTTTTGTTTAATACTCTTTTT
>VXBC01009533.1:246951-327910 GCA_013399945.1 Ploceus nigricollis | reverse complement strand
GATGCAAAGTATAGTTGTACAATCATCATTTTAGAATATGAGCTCTGTGTGCTCTTAGATTTGCTGTCACTTTATCACAATTGTAGAAGCATCTT
Organism: Ploceus nigricollis; assembly: GCA_013399945.1. NCBI lineage: Eukaryota > Metazoa > Chordata > Aves > Passeriformes > Ploceidae > Ploceus > Ploceus nigricollis. Next base: position 327,815 of record VXBC01009533.1, on the reverse strand, counting down.
GAAGTGTATTTGCTTAAGCAGGTGGTGAATAGCCACACTGGGAATATATCTATCTTCTTTACTGTATGATGAAGTTTTAAAGCAGACATTTTAGCTATGGTAGTTGGGAAAACATACTTTTGTGATAAATCTTGTAGGGGAAAAAAACCCTAACAAACTGGTAAAAGAATTAAAAGCCCTGAATTATATTGAGTACATGAAATTGGTATAAATTAGATAGTTGAGTGAGCACAAATGACATAGACAATATATAAGAATGTTAATGCTTTCTTTCATTTCCACAGTATTTCATAATTAATTTTTTTAAAAGGAAATTTAAAATTATGTGTTTCAGATTTTCATTTACAAAAATCCCGAAGTGCTAAGGATTACTGTGGGACAGGGAAAACCTTCTAGTGTATATGGGAGTTTCTCTAATACTATCATTTCAGTAATCTCAGAATTTAATTCAATCCTCCCTGCTGAGTTTAATGAAGATTAGGTTCATTGAAATCAGTCAATTGATGAGTATTTGTTATATTGCAAGCATGAAAGATGTAAAAGGGAGCCCAAGGAAGAGAATATGGGGTTAGAAGTCTGAAATTAATAANGTTTTTTTTTTTTTTGTCTTAATACTCCTTATTTATTCATGAACTTTATTCATTTTTGTGGTTCACAGATAAATGAACATAAGTCTAGGTGCAATATGTATAGCCATTAGAGCAGTCTTGATATTCTCTTTGTATAACCAACCTATACATTCATAGATAACTTTGACATCAATTAATAAATCTCCCACTTCACTCCAAAAAAAAGTGTTGGAAAAAAAAAAAAGAAAATAATTGCTTCATTTGTTTAGTTGTTTTACTCTATAAACAAGTATTAGTGGTGATGGTGGCAATGAGGGCATTTTTAAGCCTCATGGGATGTTGGTGTGCATTGTGATATTTCTTTTTCATGCCATGAATGATGTGTAGGTGGGGCCAGTCTGTGATGCCTGTTTTGCATGCTTGCTTCTGGAAGATGAAAACCTGGATATGTAGACTAAAAAGGGTTGTTTTCCTGAACAGTGCTATTGTTTGGATGATCATAGTGCTGTGACACTAGGATGCATTGTAGATCCATTTTCAGTCTACATGTGCTAAGTATATTTTCCTGAGTTGTATACAAATTTTTTACAAAACATTCTGGGCCTTGCTTGAAGTTAAAGAAATTTTTGAAATGTGAATGGTGGCGCATGATAATCTGATAACACAAAACGTTCATGCAGAGTTCACCTGATGAAACGTTGATATTTGCAGTATTTAAGTACTCTTTTATAATGCATAATTTAAGGACTTGAGTTTTCAATGCAGAATATTGTATAAAGTATCATTATTTCTAAAAGACATAGGATAAATCAAACAAAAAAGGATCTTAATTCTCTGTCTTTTAGTGATTGTACATAAGATTACAAGTGAAGGTGAGATAACTTCATTTTAAAATGGTAACCCTTTTTTATTTGCTTATTGAACTGGTGAAAAAGAGGAGGTTCAGTTTGCAAGAAGTTGAATGCAAATGTCAGAAATTACTTGTGGAAGTAAAAACTAACAGGAATATTCTTGGAAAATTCTTTAATTGTTACTTAAAAAAATATTTTAAATGCCAGTTCTTCTTTTCTAATTGTAAAAGTGGTAGAAAATGGATTGACAAAACTTTTCTTTGTGCAGATCTGAGTAGATGCAAGAGTACAAAGCCAGGATGATTAATCCCTACAAAATGCAGAATAAGGCCTAGTAACTTCCCAGGAATGACATTCAGTTTAAATTTATTTACAACCTTTATTTATGAGGAAGTAAAAAATAGACAGAAGAGCTTGTCACAAAAAAAAAAAATAAAAGGTCTCTATAAAAGCTAAGTATGTAGAGTTGAGAGATCTCTCTCTTTCATTAAACCAAAAGAGTTATTATGCAGGTGATATAGTACAATCACAATTTTGACCAATCAAGATGGAGATAAACTTTTGATAAACTTTGAAAAACAAGTTTTGGTGAAAAGAGAATAGGGTGAATTACTTGGATTTTCTCTTCTAAGTAACACTACTTCTTGCTTTGCTGTACACTGCTAGGTTGATTGGTCACTTGCGTTGTTGTAGTGTGTGTGATTTTTTAAAAAGTATTATTATTTTTTATATTCCAAGTTATTTGCAACAATTTTTTCCTCTTTTTACTTACTTGAAATTGCTGAAAAACTGTGAAACTGAGATACTAAAATGGAAATAAGAGTACAGTCAGTTCTTGAAAAAAAAGCAAAACCAATCAACAAAACAAAACCCCCAGAATAAGAACACTCAACAAAGAAAAGAAGCTGTCAGGGTGGAATTCCTGTCAAAATAAATTGTAAAAAAATGATTCTACAGGCATTTCACCATTTTCCTTGGCATACAAATGTTGGCTGCTCCAGTCTGTGAATTGGCTGGCCTTGTTGTCTCCAGTCTCTCAGTCTTAGGAGATCAGTGGTACTCAGACATGCTATAAAGATCTCTTCTGATCTGAGGTGTCAGAAAAATAGAAAGTTATCTGTGTGCAAGTAAAAGCCTGTACAATTATATCATTATTTTTACTGCATTTCTCACTTATTGCTTTCCTAACTTCAGCAAAGTAGGAAGGTTCTCTTATCTTGATGAAATGTACCTCAACCAATTGACTTTCATAGATTATTGAAAGCACAACTCATTCTGAATACTCTAAAATTATTTCTGAATGCTGAGATGGGGATATACACAATTTGGTGTGCTTATTTCAACAAACCACTATGTTTTGAAGTTCAAATTAGCACATTCCTAACATTAAATTTTTACTGTGTGCACCTTTTAAATACTCCTAAAATGTCACTCTGAGAATAATGGCTTGGGCCTCTGCAATGTTGACTCTATTACAATTGCCAGAGAAGTGAATAGTGTTCTTCCCTTTAAATTCTTGTGCTTATTGGTAATGGAGGAATAGTGGTGTTCAGCAGAGTGTGTAGGCTCAGGTAGAGCTAATACTAGTTTGTTATAGAGCACAGGGATAGAGATTTTCGGAGGAATTCCATTTCCTGTTGACTTTGTATGTCTCAGTCTACTGGTATTTTTTGGGTAGGTATATTTTGTGGGTTTTGCTCCCTGTAAGAACATCCTAACTTGGAGAATTTTTCTGCATGGATGACTCAGAGGGATTTATTTTCTCTCTGAAGAGGATGCACATCTATTATGTGAAACCTCCATCTTCCTTTGTATTTTAGATAATAAAATACGGAAGAGATACTCACTGAGTCTGGCAATTTTGTTGTTCTGCTTTGTTTTGCATTTTGAAAACTGCATCATTGAGTTTTTTTCCTCTTTTACGTGACAGGTGTGACAGTTGAGACAAATTGCTGTCACACCTTTCAGTGTTCTGTTATTAAGTATTCCGAAACTGCTTGGTCTTTCTTCAAGTGTCCTTGGTCAATGTTTTTTTAAGGTTGAACTTTTCTTTCTTGTCTCCATCATATCTCAGTGTCTGTAGAAGGAATTGTAAATATCTGTTTGTTTAAAAAGTAACTTTCCAAATGAAGGATTTATTTAAAGGAACCTTGATGGGTTTTCATTGTGCTGCTGAGATTGAGTTATCATCTGTTTTGAATCTCTGCAGGGAGTATTTTCAGCAGTATGAACACTAAATGACCAGTTCAGACTTGCCTATGGGAAAAAGTTCCCTGATTACTTGATAATCCTCTCTGCTGATAATAAAAATTGTTCTGCTCTGGGCAGCATTTTTAAATGTTCTGGTGATCTGAATGTTTTTGACTGTTAATCAGGTGCAGGAAGAGACATCAAGTAGCTTTGGGATGCATTTCAAAGTACAGGCATTTAATAGTGTTTTAACTGCATTTGCAGGCAATAGCACCATTTTCTTAAAGGTAGAATCTTATCAACTCAACTATTTTCAATTTCCTCCACTGACATCCAGTATCAACTCTCAAACACATCTCATACCATTATGACAGTCATAGCAATTCAGACAGTCTAATAAATATACAATTATTTTCGTAATTCACAATTTAAAAACAATGTCTTTACACAGTCTTCCACACAGTTTTTATGGGCTAATTCATAAATTTGCATACATATCTGTAGGCCTTTTGCTGTCTTACTGTACTTTGAGAGTGCACAATAATTTGCTTTCGATTGCAAATCCAAAAATGTTTTCATTTTAATTGAGTTGATATTAAAAAAAAAAGAAAAAGAGTTACATTTCTGGTAAATTACCTGGTACATAAAAGTAATAAAATATCTGTGGCTAAGGTAACATGAAGTTTGTCTATAGATACACATACAGTGCTACTTCTAACAAGGACAGGACAGTGTGGCATTTCTGATTTAAGGCCTAATACAAGAGCCATGTCAGTCTTTCAGCTGACTTCCGTAGGTACTCAAGCAACTCAACATTGTGTTAAACAGCTAAGAACACTGACCAGTTTAAATGGCTGAGTTAACTTTACCTTGTATCATCAATTTGTGAACCTGTAGGATTGAACTGGACATTGTGTACCAAGGGTCAGGCAAGAGATAAGCTCTGTAGAAAACTGCTGCTGTGTCATGGAAACAAAATCATTTGCATTTGCCAGTGCATAATAACTCATGCAATTTTTATGAAAGCACAATATTTCTTTCAACTCGATTTCTTCTGCTGGGAACAGGAACTGCGTTCAATGGTCTACCTGAAGTAACATCACTATTATGTTTCTGTTCTACTTTATTTGCTAATAGAGAGAATAATAGAAATTTTATTTATCTGGTGGAGTTATATTAGTAGTAGTCAGTAGAAGAGACATGTAGCATGGTCAACAAACGACAAAGTTGCTGGGGGAGTGTCCATGTATGTGTACTCACTCTCCCCCTCTCTTCCTCTCCCTTTCTCCCTTTTTCATAGAATCACAGGATGGTTTGGGTTGGAAGGGAACTTAAAGGTCATTTAGTTCCAGCCCTCCTGCCAGGGGTAGGGATGCCACCCACTAGGTTGGGTTACTTAACATTCTATCCAGCATGACCTTGGGCACTTCTGATGGCAGATAGGTGTCAAGTCCTTGTGTCACTGAGCAGGTCTGCTTTTGTTCTGTTCCTCTTTGGAGCACACTTTGTACACTACAAACTCCACTGCTGAGGATAGTCTTCCTGTAGTTGCTTAATCAGATAGCAGCTACCAACCACCTCTACAAAGTGAACATGAGGCCATCAGAAGCCTGTTTTTACCAATGTGTACTTTTCCAGAGTGGGCTTACAAATGCCATATTTTAATACATAAGCCAAATTAAATATCTGAAATTGTCTGAAGAAGTGTGCAGAAAAAATCAGTGTTGCTGTGTACTATATGGAATTCTAATGGTGAACTACTAAATGATTTCTTGTTTGGAAGTAGTAAGTTTGTACTCATTAAAAAAAAAGCCTGAATTATGGGCATTTTTTGATGAGACAGGTACTCAGCACAGTAGAGTACTTACATGTTCTAAGAAGAAAGGATTAATACCTCTCTAGCCGTACTGAGGACAATGTCCAGCAGGGGGAAAAGAGACTGAAAATGAAGTCTGAGAATGAGTGTCAGTGATGGATGAGAGGAAAAATCCCTTAAGAAATATAATCAGAGTTCTATCAGGAGGAATGGATGAACCTGTGACTTAGGCAATTCTAATGCAGGTAGTTGTAAAATAATATATCTCTGTAAATCAATATGAAGGAAGAAAAAACCATAAGGTTTAAACTCAGAAAAATAGGGAGGTAAGATGTTATAAAGCAAATAATTTCAGATATGCTGATTACAACCTGCAGTACAGTTCGTTCTATGAACACAACATCCATGCCTTGAGCAGGGAAAGGGATTTTGGAATCTCAAGAAAAATGTTATCTTACACTATAGCTTGTGATTGATATAGAGAGTTGTTCTATATTTAAAACAGATCTTTGAAAGACCTATTTCTGAACTCTGAATCCTTCATGTGATCTTTCAAAAAGAAGGAACAACACTATTTTGACTAAATAGTTGAGAGCAGCAATGATGGAGGTATCCAAGATGTCCCTTGGCAGATCAATGAATATAAGATCCAAGAGGAAAAGCAATTGCAGGAAAAGTACATGAGATCTTTAATTGGATAGCCAGTCACTCTCTGTACACTACCATAATCCTTAAACTGGAATTTGTAATTTATGTGCTAGTGATTCTTTCAAAAAATTATTAGATAAAACTCCCCTGTGTTCTACAACATTTAACATCAAGACTTTCTGAAAGTATAGTCTGCTTTTGTGCAGGGCTGGTTTGATGCTGGATGGCAAAATGGACTTTGAAAATGGAATACAATTTTTTTATGCTTTTCACTGTAGTTTAGACAAGGGAGAAGTAGGTGTGGTCACAATTGTTGAATAATTTTTATAGGGAAGCTACTATTGTTCAAGCATAAAAAATACTAGGCTGACCTTTTTTGTAAGAATTTTAATTTTATGCATGGAAAAATATTGTTAGACTTGTTTTCAGGAAATAGACAAATTTATGACAAATATTTGACTAATAAGCGCAAGATATGCAAAGAATATTTTGCCAACATCCATTTCATATTTTGTGGTACATTATGCAAGATGAAACTGTTAACTTTTGTAGTTTGAGTTAATGATTCTCATAATTTCTAAATCATTTATGAGCTGCAAATATCCACGATGAGTTGGCTGAAGTTTCATTTTTTAAATTTGAAGGTACTATTTGACTTGAACTGGTGATCAGATGCTTGGACTTTGCTTGCTTAGTGGTTTATGACCTGAAGAATATTACTTAGCTGATGTTTCCATATGGAATATATTTTTTTTCATCACAGCAGACTTAATGATTCTAAAGAAGGTTGAAAAATGAATGTGCATGGGTTATGTGATGATGTCACAAAGAATGATTTCAAAATGTGTTTGCAGATAGCAGTAGGAATAGCATTGCATAGGAAGTTTAATTCTGTGTTTTCCGCTTAACAATACAGTCTACCTTACTGTTTCAGACACGTTGTATGTTATATATTTTTATGCTTTAGAAAGAAAGCTTTGAATTTTGTGTACAGTCTCCTTTTTTTTTGTCCTTTTCAAAATTTTGCTCAGTTTTGTCTGAACCTATTGGTTAACTTGTGCTGTTGCATGTTTAGTGGAAGTTAAATTTGGCATAAAATAACCTCCAAAGATTTAATCTGAACAGAATGTGCTGAAGTCCAGAGATGGAAAGTTTGCACAGATATCTATTTTGTTATTAAGTTCCTGCTGGAATTTAATTAGACTAGAGAACAAAGGAGTAGGTACCCGTGCTGCTACTCGCAGCAATATAGAATTATAGAATGTTTTGGATGGGAAGGGACCTTAAGATTGACTAGTTCCAGCTGCCCTGCCATGGGAAGGATGCCATTCATGAGGCCAGGTTGCTCAGGACCCCATCCAACTTGGCCCTAAACACAGAATCACAGAATGTGCCGAGTTGGAAGGGGCTCACAATGGTCATCAAAGTCCAGCTCCTGGCCCTGCATGGGACAGCTCCAGGAATCACACCATGTGCCTGAGAACGTTGTCCAGACAATTTCTTGAACAACATCAGTCTTGGCGCTGTGACCAGGTCCTGGGGAGCCTGTTCCGGAGCCTAACCACCCTTTGGGTGAAAAACTTTTTAATAATATTTAACCTAAACCTCCTTTGACACAACTTCAGGCCATTCCTTCATGTCCTGTCACTGGTCACCACAGAGAAGAGATCAGTGCCTGTCTTTTCCCTTCCTTTCATGAGGAAGTTGTAGACTGGGATGAGATCCCCCCTCAGTCTCCTTTTCTCCCATCTGAACAGACCGAGTGACCTCAGACACTCCTCATTGGGCTTACCTTGAAGGCCCTTCACCATTATTGTTGCCCTTCCTCACTCATTCTTTAATAGTCTAATGACGTTTTTATATTGTGGTGCCTAAAACTGCACACAGGATTCAGGATGAGTGCAGAGTAGAGTGTGAGAATCCCCTCCCTTGCCTGGCTGGTGATGCTGTGCCTGATGCCCCCCAGGACACACTTGGCCCTCCTGGCTGCCGGGGCACAATGACTCATGTTCAACTTGCTTTTGACCCGGACCACTAGGACTCTTCCTGCAGTGCTGCCCTCCAGCATCTCAGACCCTGGCCTGTCTGTACATCCAGGGATGGGCCCTCCACAACCTTTCTGCACAATCTGTTCAGTGCTTCACTGTAGTGAAGAATTCATAGTGAAGAATTTCTTCCTGACATCCAATCTAAACCTGTCATCACAGTTTAAAACCATTGTCCTTTTCCTTGTCACTATCTGGCTGCATACAATGTCCTTCTCTATCATTTCTATAAATACCATATAATTTGCAAGTATTCCTTTCAATATGATGGCTAAAACAGATACAGCATTATAATTCTGATAGGTCCCTATCCTCAGTGACAAATTTCTCATGTCTGGGTTTGTTGTTTTTTTTTTTTTTTTTATTTTCCCTTGTATGCGTATAATCCCATTAAAATATCTGTACAAGGAAATGTGTATACATCGGGAAAGTGATCCAGTTGATGTTCCTTTAACAATAATGGCTATTTAAAATACCATGATGTTGGCTTTTTGGTAAGTTGTTTTTTGGCTTGGGGTTTTTTTTGGTTGGTTCGTTGATTTTGTTTGTTTTTCTTCCTGTTTTTCTACTAATGTGCTTGGGAAAAGTAGCTTGCACTGACAGCTGCTCTGCACACAGCATAATATGTATCTGTCCTATGAGAGTAGCCATTCAATTTCTCTTAGCATCAACTAGATAAAATGCTAGTCTGCTCCACATTCTAGATTTAAAGATTTTAATTATTTCATACTTTTTTTCTAATTATATTTCAAATATTCTATACTTTAAAATTTGCAACTTACAAATATATCATAAAATCTGTGGAAGTTAGGATTGTAGGGAATTAGTTGTTGGATTTTTTTTTTATTAATTGCTTTGTGTTTAGAAGTAATAACTGACTGTAAGACAAGTTCTTGTTCTTTTTTTTGGTCAATACACACATATTAATTTCAGTAGGATAAACACAATTCAGCATGTAAATTCCTTATTTAAAGTGTCCTAAATGTGTTTTTTGGGGTTTTAGACAGTAGATGATAGGTTTTCTGTTGTCAGACATGTAAATACTACGGAGAGATTTTTTGGGTTACCCAAAATGTATCTGAATCTCTCCCCTAATGGACCCGTCACTGCAGCAGGATTTACTGGGCTGTTGGCTCTGTCTCCTGGCTTGCAGTAGGAGCCACAGAAAGCTGACTCAGCTGAAGTCACTGAGCGTTTCCTTGTTGGCTTTGTTATGGCCAGTAAATTTCATCACAGAGAGAAGGAAAGAAGTTGTAAGGAGGCCAGAGTAATACCAGGTATCACATTGCTTGTTTCAATGTCAATTGGCATCACTTCATAAGGACTTAATGCATTCTATGTCCTTAACTTACATCATCAGTTTACAGGACTTGAAATTACATCTTCATGACTTTAATCTCCAATGCTGGAGGAAACTGTTTTTGAAATTACTGTATGTTTTCTCAGAAAAGACTATGGCTTTGGTGGCAAGGGCTCGTGTGAGGGGGTAGAAAAATATTATTTATTAACTTTTTAATTGACACTGACTCAGAAAACTCATGCAAGTAAGCAGTATTTTGGTACAATAGCCTTGTAAAATTTACAATGAAGGTGCTCTCCCATTAATTTGTTTATGGTTTGGATTTTTTTCAGTTCATTTTGAACAGAGTTTTTGTCAAAAAACATTGACTGGCAGAAACACTGACTGTGTATAAACTTCACTACAATTTATTTATTTCTAGCAATGTGTAGATACATATTGAATGTAATAAATTAGTAAATTCTTTGGAACAAAGAACTTCTTTAGAACTGGCATGACAGAACCTTGTTTCACTTCTGACTTATGATAAATAAAATGCTTATTGACACTGAAATTAATAGTTGATTTTATTTTAAATGTTGAAACAACTGAAAAACTTCTTGGGAATTATCAAGAATATAATTTGCTATAAAATAATCTATTTTGTCTTATTTAGAGTTATTTTATGCATGCATGCCTGTCCTCAGATTAAAAGATAACGAATGGTAGAATGTTGTTTTGCTTCAACAGTTTCAAGTTCCAAAACTTGCATAGGTAGTAGCTAGCAAATATAGAAACAATCAATGCTTACTTTGGCTGATATATTTAATATTTTGTCGTGCTTTAATACAGCCATGCCTCTCAAAGCTACCATATGATGTATGCTTCTGATACCTTCTCAGTATATACATGTCAAGCTATCCAGCCATAAAATGTATTAATTTACCTATTATAATTTTACACGGAAATTTAAGGATAGCAACTGAAAACTTAAGTTTTTTAATCACATTTTTATTTCTCTCTGACACATACTTTCATAGCTATGTTTCTTGAGATTCCAAGCAATCGACACAATTGTCGTGATTTTATAGCTCCCCTTCTCTTTTATTTGAGCATTAAATATTAGTACTATTTTTCAAAGTAAAACTGTGTGCTGGGGGAGGGGAGAGATTGGTTTCATTCCTCTATGCACTTACGCAGTTAGTCTCCTTGGCTGTCTTAACTTTTATTTTTCCTTTGATTTCCTCTTCATTTCCCTTGCATATTGCTTTGTCCGTTCAGATTTACATGATTCATCAATGAAAAATATACTTTGTTTACAAACTTTTGTCTTTATTTTACTCTTTTTCAGTTAACTTTCATGCCTGGGTAGCTTTTTTCTTTTTCATTTGGCTTAATGTCATCTTCAGTTCTTTTCAAATCTGGACGTAATCTAAAGTAGCAGTGAACCTTCAGTGCCGAGAAACACAAACCTGTAGTTTCTGAGTCTGAGAAAGCATACCCTTTCAAATGTATCTTTAATTTTTTAAAATATTGTTCCGTGGCTTAGCGCTTCTGCTGGATGTGTGGGTGCTATAGCACATACCTCACTGACTTACTGCATATTATTCTTGGCACTACCTATAATATGGTAAGAGCAATTAAGTCAGATTATAAGTTTGAGTAGTTTGATAATAGTGAATACTTCTGGAAAAGAAGCAAGAAATAGAAGATGGATTGTGTCATTCTCACAAGTATTTATTCCCAGATTCTGGTAATTAGGAATTTAAGGACTGGGAACTCCAAGCTGGCCTGTTCTGAAGCTAATCCAATTTATGGTTTTGTTTTATGAAACATTCTATAAGAAGGAATTTTTAATTGGAATTGTGCCATATATGGAAAGGTCTTCCTTTTGAGTTTTAAATCTACTGATTATAAAATTTATTTTCAATTCCATTCTTCGAGTGAGACATATAATTCGTGGTATGGCTATACCCCGCATCACTGGGGATTTTCAAGCTACTGAAATAATTTTCTATGCCAAATCTTGCATTAAAAATTTTTCTAAGATACACTGGGAAATGGTCCTCTCAGAACACAGCTAATTGGATCTGTTTTACTTGTCTTACTGTTGCTGTTCTCCTTTATTTTTTTATTATTATTAATGCAGTATTGTATAGTAATTAGCTTCAGCATATCAAACTCTATGGGACTTGGGCAACATATGTACATCATTTTCAAAGTAAATATCCTAGTTCTCTTTCCTAACAGAGAAATGTTGTCACGTAGGATTTTGATTCTGGTGTTTATTTTGGTGTTTCAATAGATTTCCCTAAATAATTGTGGAAAATTGCATTTAAACAACAACAGGAAGTAGTATAAGGTTAAAATCTATGGTGATAGCAGAAGTAGTGTGTTGGAAAGATTCATTTAAACAAAGAATGGTAGAAGAAAAGGTGTTGATAAGGCATGGTATGAGATGTAGGTAGACCAACAGAAACAGACAATTGCATAGTAACTCTCATAGTAACCACACATTTCCTCCAATCCCTGCCAATTCCACACCAATCCCTTAGAGAGTAAGGACTGAGTTCTTTGTTTGTTTTATTTCACTGTCCCTCTAGAATTATAGTTTAACATTTCAATGCAAAAATAAGTATGTGCATTTCTGTAGAGAGGGTCTGAGAGCTTTTTGCTGCCAAAGTATGTGACTGTCACAAATATTCTGACTTAAATTGCTTGGACTCAGAGTCAGAATGTTGTTTTCTGTGTATTTCACCTGTAGGGACTGCTTCTGCTAGATGTATTCAGAGCTCTGTTGAAGCAGCTATAAATTTTATTGAAATGGAGATGTTGGTGTCCCTCTTGGATTCATCACGTGGTGGGGAACAAGAATCAGGTGCCCCGTCTGCTTCATTTGGGGTGTGGACAACCTCAAGAATTGTAGCTCACAACATTTGTTAAGTTTGAGGATTGACCTATTCTGTTACAAAGCCATTGTGACAGTGGGTCAGAAATAGTCTCTAGGTTGCTGATTGGAGCACTAATGTGGGAAGATCACATCCTAATCCTTATTCCAGGTACTGTTTTAAGCTGCAGAGGTTCAACTCAAGAGAAAGGTAGATTTTTCATAATACTCTCAATTCTCATAGCTGAGGAATCTTCCTGGATTTGTGACATTGTAGAGAGAATAATTTGTCTAAAGAAAGTTTCAAGTTTTTACTTTTTTTCCTACATCTATGAATGTCTCAATTGGAAGAAATATTCCCCACTGTTTTATTTCTTGAAGTTGCACTCCATTTCTGGATGCTTTGTGACTCTAAGAGCTTTTGTAAACAGAATCTACATTAATTTGGAGAATTTAATACTGATTTGAAATGGTGTAACTAAGGGCAAAATGTGGTCCCAAATGTGCTTTGATATGAATGTGGTGGTTATGATACAGTCTCTCAAAATTCCTTAACTATGGCTATTAGAGCTAAAAACTTTAGGGATACAGTTACCTGGCTTGCCATAATTAAAGCAATTTCTTATTGTAATCTGCCTTTAGTCAGGCATACCTGAGAGCTGAAATTAACCTTTTAAAAATTCTCATCTTTCATGCCTGAGAGGCCCTTGAAGTGTGAGTGTATTAGAATGACTTTTTTGCTTATTTTATTCTACAGTAGAGATTTTTTTTTCTTTTCATGGTGAGTTTTTGTTTAAGTCAGCTCTCTCTGAAGTATGTCTTTTGTATATGTACATTTGAGTCCAGATAAGCTAATTACTTACAGAATAAAGTGAACTTAGTTTGTAAGAAAGCTAGATTTTGATTTTGATTATTTTTTCTAGTTCTATTCTCATTTACAGTTTATTATAAATACTTGCTATTACTGATAGTAGAATTTCCAGTAAGAATACCCTCAAATATACACCTGCTGTTGAAAAATATATTTTGTAGAAATAGGTGCTACAGACACAAAATACTAAACAGTAGAAGTCCTGAGATACCATTTCTCAGCACTTCAATGGATACTTTTGTTTAGGAATTTCTGGTGTTCATGCTTTCTCTTAGCTTTTTGCACTGGTTTCCTTTTCTCAGGCATTAATACATCACTATTTCCTGCTCTATCCTAATTTTGTCCCTTTCCTGTGTACCTCTTGGCTTCTTTAAGTGTTTAAAGTCCTGGACTTTAAGTTTTCCAGAGATGCTTTTCTCAGTGTCACAGACAGAAAATTGCACCAAGTACTTTTACTCTAGTCTTAGAAAATTTTCCCATTCAGTTATATGTTTCATTTTTTTTTAAACTTTAATGTAGGGATTTTTTTGGGTTTTTTGGGGTTTTTTTTGTTTGTTTGTGTTTTTGTTTGTTTGTTTTTGTTTTGTTTCATATGGCAATTAAATCCTCTTCAACAATATAATTTAACCTTACTGTTGTATTTGTATTCTTTGGGTCCTTTTGGTCCTTGCTGAGGAGAGTAGTTCATATTTAGTTCACCTAAATCTTGTAACATGAAGGTCCCTCAGGCATTAAAGTTTTTTACTGTTCTTCAAATCTTTTTTTAATTTTCTGGTGATATGCCCAGAACTGGATAAGCTGTTCCAGAAGCAACTGTGGAAGTGCAGCATACCAAGTCCTGAAACACTGTTGTATGGATCTTTTGATGTGCACAGCCTAGTGCAGCAAAGGCATTTTGCAACCAGTTCACATCAGTAAAATATATTGTTTTTCTTAACTCTCCTGATTTTGTGTTTTTCTGAAATTTTTTTCTTTTTCTTCAAAAACTTTTCCAAATTCTTTTTCCCAGTATAATGCAATGTCATTATCTTCAGGTTGTGTTGTGAAAATCTTTATCTCATTGATGTTGCTTTATCTCTGGTGCAATTTACGTATTTCTTCAGCTTATTACTTATTGAATCTTCTAGGTTATTACTGAGGATGCTGACTGCTAGGCCTAGTAAAGTTCTGTATATCATCCTAGATGGGGCTGTTCACTGTTCAGTACATATCATGTCTTAAAACTCTTTTGAGTGTAGATTATTGAGATTTTCTTCCCTTATGAATTCTAATAAGTATGAATTAACTTTGTAACTGTGCTAAATCATTCACTGAAATAGGAAGTTTTCATTTGTTAGATGGCTTTGTTTGCCTTTTCTCTGTGCTCCTCTGAATAACAAGGAAATTCAATTAGAAATCATACTTCAAAATTGAATGACTGTTTTCTTCCCTGTGGATTGACATACTTTTTTTTACCGTCCTTTTTAAAATTAACATTTGATACTGCTTTCTAATACTACTTTCTCATATTATTAATTGCAGCCTACCAAACTAGGCTGAGTTTGATACTAATGACAGAACATATTTTTTACATCTCATTCTGTAAAGTGAACAAGCATATGCTTGCGCCAGTTCTAGGAAAATAAACCATGAAAACTTCCTCTCTAACCAGTGTTGTATGTCCCCTCTCATAATATGCAGAATATAGTTTTCAAGGCTCTAAGCAGTTATTTATTCAGAATATAACTTCATTTTTCATTACTAAAGATACATACATAAGAGTTGCCAAGGTATAAGATGTTTAGTTACAGGCAAGTGGGTAGTCTAGTCTAGAAATCTCTACTTGGACACTTTCTTGTGAGAATAATGATCTCTCTTTTCTTCTTTCCCTCACCACTAATTCTTCGACCTTTCATGGGGATAGGTGGAAAGAAGGCAATACTGAAAAGCCAGCTCAGGAAAGGAATATGCCCTATAAAATGGCTTCCAAGTACAATTTTTATGTGAATGTGTAAAAGTCTTTAATGTATTATACTGCGTCAGAGGTGCTAACCATTTGTTTGAGCCTGAGCATTTTTTTCCCTGAGCACTGTCTGTATTACAGACTTAATGACATGGATTAGCACTGGTTCCTTTAATACAATATTTGATTGATTATGTCCACTGAAGTAAAATTAAATTCAAACTAAATAACATTAGCTTACACTTAAACTTTATGACATCCTTAATAGTTTATCTATGTCTTTAATATTTTAAACATTTTATTTCTTTTTTAAGAAATAAACTAGAAGGAGTTAATATGGGTTACCATGTTGCTCCTCTGTAGCAGGGCTGGATTTCTCAGGTGCGTGAAGGACATTTCTCCTGCATGCTCATAGCTGAAGAAACAGTTCAATATAGCCCTCACTTAGGAAGAATAAAGGACATATTTGTCCATAAGTTTCATAGCTTTTTCCTAGAATGTCAAAGTAAAAATAGCAGCATAATATTTGATTATTGACTCTTCAAAATTTATGTCTTTCTGGCCCATCCTCTGTCATACAGTCAGTCCCTTCTCATGTAGTAGTACCTCACCTGGGTGCAACAATTCCAGTCTGTTCCTCTTATAACTGTCTGCTGATCAAAACTGCCAATGTTCTCTTATTTCCTTTATAGCTCCTAACCACTTTGTCTCATCAGTAGGACACTTTCTCCTGTATTTTGTCTGGACAAGAAAAAGCTTGGAATAACAATACTGCAATGCAAAGATCAGTTCTAGATCTCTTCCCATAATGTCCTTCAGGAAAAGCAATTGGGCATGGGGGGGGGGATTAATCCCTTTGCGGTCTAAGGTCTTCCTGGTTGTGAGGTACCCTTATTGAAGTGGAAATATTGTTATTTAGCTACCAGAGTCAATAAAATCTATGTTGAATATATATTTTTTATTATTATTTTTATACTGAGTAATGCTGAAAGAATTATTGCCAGGAAAAGTTATCTTTGTAGTTGCAAAAGGAATCCTCCACCAAGTCAGGTTTCAAACGAGTGTGCTAGACACATTCTTTGTATTTATGGTAACAAGAATCTCCAGAAATAAGAGGAAAGATGTAAAAATCCTTTAAAGCCAGTGGATTTTGTATATGTTATTGTACAAAGCATAACATGATCGTTGTTAAATTTTTAAAAGGACAAAAATGACAATATTGCAGACCAAATGCTTAAATTTTGGCATGGTTAGAATAATGTAAAGCAGGATGCATCATGGAAAATGCTAAATTAATAATTCTACAGAAAACGACCTTAATAGCTGCTGTCCCTTGGCAATGAGTTAATGGCAATAGTATTTAGCTCTTGTATAGCAATTTCCATTTTCAAAGTACTACACTTGTTTAATAGATTTCATAGAGGGCAAAACAATTTTTGTCTAAAGCTCTTGAATTACTTTGCATTTTCTCTTAGGATTGAGTAAGGAACCCTTTACAATGGAGAAGAGCTTAGAGCTAGAAAGAGTTTTTTCAGTCCTGTAGAAAGACCTGACTACCTCTTTTTATGCATTCTGAATATAAATGACATGACTAGAAGTAGAAACCTTTTTAGAAGTGTGGAAACTGGAGAATGCCAAATGTTCTACCATGGAATCCTTCTAACCAGTAGAACTGATAAGTCGTAAAACAGTTTTCATAGAATAAAACTATAACCCAGGGTTCTGGAAACTAAAGGCAATTTTCTCTTATATCTCTTCTCTCAGTGCAATATGTTTGACAAATTTCTTAGGTTTTTTGACCACTCAAAGTCATGCAACTCTAAAAGATCTTTTAAAAATAAACCAATTTATATAACTGAAGGGGGGAAAAAAAGGGATAGATACCCTCATGAGATCAGCATTGACCTTTAAAGAGTTAGTCCCTACAGAAGAACTAGGCTTTTTGCCATTTTTTGGTAATTTTGTAGTTCAATAGGAAGGGATTCTTTCAGAAACTTTCTCTATTACTGCTGAATATTATCTGTAATTAAGTAAAAATGAGATGGAATGAACATACAGGAAAAGACTGTAAACATGTTTACACATTTTGATAAACATTCCTGCATTTTTTCCTCTTGTAGCATTGATTCATCTGCATTATACTAAATGGAAATGAGCAAGATGTAAAATTAATCCACCCTTGTAACTATCTGAAGAGAGTAATTATCTGATGCTTATAAGCTGTTTCTAGAATAGATCCTTTCCAAGCTACATTAAATTTTATTGTGTCCGTGTTTGTGTTTCAAATTACAGTGGATCACGTTCTTTAACAATGTAAATGCTCTGGGTCTCCTAAAGTCAGTGGAGCTGTACAGATTTTTCTTTTATAGGAACAGTGCCCCAAAGTATCTAGATCTCCATTGCAATTTTGTCATTGCAATAGATGACAGCAATTCATGTGTGCTTATTTTGAGAAGTCAGTGTGTATGGACAACTTGCAGTGCCTCGTTAATTGGGTTCGGTTCCCATATCACGAGTGCTCAAACTGTGGAGCAATGGAACAATGCCCTTAACAAGTATCACACTGTTTGCATAGGAGAAGCTCAAGAACAAGAATACTCAGATTTGTCTGCTAACTTTATGCTAAGTGTACATAAAAGAAAATATCCTCTCTTGGAAAATAAGTTTCCGACTTTTGGGGCATGGAGAATGGAAAATTGCCAGATTAAAGGATAAAAAGCTGATGAAGGATTTATTAGGTTTTTATTCTGTGTNTAATCAAGTATAGTTGTAGGAACCTGTGGGAAATTCTAGTCAAGTCAGGTAACACTGATAGAAATTTTATATATTAAAATAAAATTTAATTTGAGAGCTAAAAATTCAAACATTTAAAGACTTTAAAAAATTTGTATCTAAGGTATTAGAAATCTAATGCTGACACATAGTAGGGGGAAACACATTGACTGGGTGCAAGGAACAAAGAAATGTCTCTTCTTGCAGCAGTTTGGACTTGGGTTGACGTAAGTAGCTCATGAAATTGCACCTTTACCGTTTTTAGGTTCTTTCTTGTACATCTGTGACATAGTTACCTTATAATATTACTTTTAAAAACCCCCAACAACCTCACAATTTTAAAAAAACTGTGCAAAGAGCTTCTGTACAAGGTGCTGAAGAAATTATAGAGGACAAACAAGAGCCTAGCTACATAAAGCTATGTATGAGAAATACTATTCAATTTTTCAACAGTAGAGGAACTGGAGAGTATGTAAGGATCTAATATGATCAGAAATGGCTTCCTGAAAATTTGTAAAGTTTCCTCCAAAGTTTTTTTCTCTGAAACGTAGTAGAGAGAACTGACAGAATAAGCCAATAGTAAGCCAGGACTTTGAAAACTTTCTGATAGGCCCGGACTTTCTGTGAGTGACTTCCTTTTTGATAAACTTGTAGCACATTCCAAACTTGGTTTTCAGTAGTGCAGCAATGATTTCCAGACCTTGAGTGATGTGAGTAGATTATCTCTCTCTGAACATAATTGCAAATCAGATTGTATTTCAGAAATGAAGTGCAGCTATTAATACTCTGTAAATCAAAGGGATTATTTAAGTGGAAATGGATCCATTTGTGTTAGAGAAATGAGGCATAAAAGAAAGGTTTATGGAAACCTAACCTCTTTTCTTTTATTTTTCTCCCTCTAATGCTGCATTTATATTTTTTAGTATTTGGCTCCATATCGCATTAAAATATAAATATGTTAGCAACGTAAAAGCTCCACTTTCAGTAAATACTGATGATCAGATTTAAGTTCAATTGGAGTATCAAATAGAAATATAAGTTCTCAGTCAAGGCTTTTTTAGACTTTACCTTGATGGTTTGCCCTGCTTGTGGTCTGATTTTGATCTCAGTGTTCTGCTCTTCAAGCTTTCTTTTCCAACAGTTTTTCTTTTAAAAAATCCTGTCCACTCAGGTTTGAGATTATAAAAAGGGGCCTGTCAAAAGTCTCATTTGTTCTGTCATAGATGATGGTGGCCAAATCAGTGTCTGGACATTAATTAGCCTATCCTTTCAGGCTCACTAATGCATAGATCACCATATTCCCTTTCCTGAAACCTGGCCTCTGTTTCTGTCTTTGTTTAACATGCTTGTGAATAGAGCTGGGATTAGAGTGGAAATTAATAGATTTTGGGAAGCCCTAGTCCCAGGAACTACTGAGAAATATAGGGTCTCTCCCATTGGTCTCCCTGGATACTGAGAAAAAGCAAGTTGAGTTCTTGCAAGCCGTTAGGGTTGTGGGAGTTAGTCATCATCACCAGAACATTGTTTGAAAGTTCTTAGGTGATTCCAGCCTTGACAACCTGGATTTTCATTTGGTTTTACTTACTGCAAATTGAAGGAAAATTATATCTTGTTTCCTCTGTAAAGTGTTACAGAAACCAGTGATGAAGAGTGCTGTATAAAGGTTTCTCCAAGAGGAAGGAACTTTAAAAAAATGTGTCCCAGTGAGGAAGATCATTAAACTCAGTAGTACTCGTTTACCTTGTCTGTGTTTTCTGAAAAAAAAAAAAAATCCGAAGAGACTTACATTGAATTCGCTAGCTTTCCTTAGCCAGTGAAACACTCAAGGGGGAAAAAAAAAATATCTGTTCTTTCATCTCTAGGACTGTTTCACTGTAGGCAGAGGCTTAGTACATTGCTTTCTCTAATTCTTTTATTATTGTGAATTATCTTCTGCTGACAGCTTCTAACNGGATTTTTTATGTTTTTTTTTTGTGTAAGTTTTGGGTTGGTTTTTTTTTTTTTTTTTTTTGGTTAATTTGTTTTGGTTTTGGGTTGGGTTTTTTTGTTTCAGAGGTAGTGGAATGTCTAAGTCCTCCCTTGAGACAGACCAGACCAAGAAAAGCTAAAGACATCTTGATCTAGTCCAAAGGAGCTGTTATCCTGGTACTAATATCCTCTACTAATAGCCTGCAGACTGGGATCTTAAACCTAGAAAGCTCTCTTATGCTAATTTCTGAGATAGGTTATAGATTGTTTTTATGGTAAGAGTACATATACTCATCANGAAGAAATTATAGAGGACAAACAAGAGCCTAGCTACATAAAGCTATGTATGAGAAATACTATTCAATTTTTCAACAGTAGAGGAACTGGAGAGTATGTAAGGATCTAATATGATCAGAAATGGCTTCCTGAAAATTTGTAAAGTTTCCTCCAAAGTTTTTTTCTCTGAAACGTAGTAGAGAGAACTGACAGAATAAGCCAATAGTAAGCCAGGACTTTGAAAACTTTCTGATAGGCCCGGACTTTCTGTGAGTGACTTCCTTTTTGATAAACTTGTAGCACATTCCAAACTTGGTTTTCAGTAGTGCAGCAATGATTTCCAGACCTTGAGTGATGTGAGTAGATTATCTCTCTCTGAACATAATTGCAAATCAGATTGTATTTCAGAAATGAAGTGCAGCTATTAATACTCTGTAAATCAAAGGGATTATTTAAGTGGAAATGGATCCATTTGTGTTAGAGAAATGAGGCATAAAAGAAAGGTTTATGGAAACCTAACCTCTTTTCTTTTATTTTTCTCCCTCTAATGCTGCATTTATATTTTTTAGTATTTGGCTCCATATCGCATTAAAATATAAATATGTTAGCAACGTAAAAGCTCCACTTTCAGTAAATACTGATGATCAGATTTAAGTTCAATTGGAGTATCAAATAGAAATATAAGTTCTCAGTCAAGGCTTTTTTAGACTTTACCTTGATGGTTTGCCCTGCTTGTGGTCTGATTTTGATCTCAGTGTTCTGCTCTTCAAGCTTTCTTTTCCAACAGTTTTTCTTTTAAAAAATCCTGTCCACTCAGGTTTGAGATTATAAAAAGGGGCCTGTCAAAAGTCTCATTTGTTCTGTCATAGATGATGGTGGCCAAATCAGTGTCTGGACATTAATTAGCCTATCCTTTCAGGCTCACTAATGCATAGATCACCATATTCCCTTTCCTGAAACCTGGCCTCTGTTTCTGTCTTTGTTTAACATGCTTGTGAATAGAGCTGGGATTAGAGTGGAAATTAATAGATTTTGGGAAGCCCTAGTCCCAGGAACTACTGAGAAATATAGGGTCTCTCCCATTGGTCTCCCTGGATACTGAGAAAAAGCAAGTTGAGTTCTTGCAAGCCGTTAGGGTTGTGGGAGTTAGTCATCATCACCAGAACATTGTTTGAAAGTTCTTAGGTGATTCCAGCCTTGACAACCTGGATTTTCATTTGGTTTTACTTACTGCAAATTGAAGGAAAATTATATCTTGTTTCCTCTGTAAAGTGTTACAGAAACCAGTGATGAAGAGTGCTGTATAAAGGTTTCTCCAAGAGGAAGGAACTTTAAAAAAATGTGTCCCAGTGAGGAAGATCATTAAACTCAGTAGTACTCGTTTACCTTGTCTGTGTTTTCTGAAAAAAAAAAAAAATCCGAAGAGACTTACATTGAATTCGCTAGCTTTCCTTAGCCAGTGAAACACTCAAGGGGGAAAAAAAAAATATCTGTTCTTTCATCTCTAGGACTGTTTCACTGTAGGCAGAGGCTTAGTACATTGCTTTCTCTAATTCTTTTATTATTGTGAATTATCTTCTGCTGACAGCTTCTAACCTTTTTTTACAATAATTCTTGATACTTGATCTATCTGCCGCTGCATCAAACTAAAGATCAAAGTGTTCTTCCCAGATTTTGTCCTCTAAGAGTGTAGGGTTGCTTTTAAAAAAAAATTCCATTTACTGCTTTATTATTTGATATTACAATAACTCTTGTAATGTAACTTTCATTTTTGCCATTTTGAAAGCACCAATATTGGCTGCTTTAGAGGAAATGTAAGACTAAAACTGTGCAAAAAAAAAATTCATAAGTTGTTTATGACTATGAGCTTTGATTGTGGTTTAACCAGAAACAACAGTTGGAAACATCAGATTTCCCTTTGTTGTTTCAAAGCTGGTATTTTACTTATGAATGGAGTCATACAGGTCATCATCATCTTCATCTCATTATATGTACGCTTTATCCAGGCTATTACCCACTCTTACAGCCTTTCCTTTCATATTGAGGCCAGTTTCTAAATGTTTTTAATAAATAATGTTGCTTTTTTGAATTGCTAGCAAAAAAACCCAAGAAAACAAACCCAAACCAACCACACAAAACTCTCTATCTTATGATAATTGCCTAGTTCTTGTTGCCTTTACTGAAAGATGTTAGGAAAATCCTTTTCAGTGGAAAATGACATGTTCCCTAGAAATGTATAAAACTCTGCCTTAATGCCACTTATTGTCATTGCCAGATGAGGAGGTCACAAAGTCCCATAATTTATTTTTCTGGCTTTAATATATGGCTTTTGTAAACTCTGGAGGAAAGCTTGTTTAAAGAGGCACTGTGAGCCATAAGAAATGCTGTTAAATTAGATTTATGTGGTTTACTTTGCTAGGAAGCGCTGTGCAAAATAAACCCTGAACATGTGATTTTAATACTTCATGAGGGCTTTTGTCCCTAAAGTAAAACAGTGACAAAAGTTTATAAAACAGTACCAAAAGCTTTTCTTTCCTTGCTAGTTGAATCAAACTGGCTTTTAGACTTGAGGTGTACACTGTCTCCCATTGTTAGGTGCTGTGCCTGACATTATGGGAGTAGGAAGGAGCTGTGGCATTGTTGGGATTGAGTCTATTATGAAGGCTGCTTTGAACACTGGGCACAGTTAAGCAGTAAATGGGCAGCTGCTGTATGCTGTGGAGCAGCCTTTTTGCTGCTTCGTGGCACTGTGCACTGAAGCTTTTGAGCAGGTTGTGTGTGAGGGTGGTCATTGGTGGTGTCAAACATGGGCTGACGAGTGTGAGAGATGACACTGCAGTACAGCACTGCAGCATCTCTAGCCCTGCTTGGCCCAGCAGGCAGTTTCTTGTACATATCAGCACTGCAAATGGGTGAGATTACAAGGTTAGCAAGATATGTGTGTGTGTGTGTGAAGAGCTTAACCAGAAGCCACAAGAGTAGCCATTCATTGTCCTTCACAGTCCAGTACTTGTAAGATCTGATTATTTGTTGAGTGGCTGAAAACATCTCTATTGAGGTTCTGTAATGAGTCAGAGAACTTTCTCTCTTTGTCTCCACTGAAGCTAATCCAGTATAAGAACTCATTGTCTATTCAATATGAATTACTTAATCTGTTTTAAAACATCTATCAACCATGCCAGAATTTATTAGTAACAGTTGTTAGTATTATTCTAATCCATAAAGACTGCATCTTTGTCCATCTGAATCCATAAAAGCCATCCAGTTTAAATCCCTTCCACAACCTACTGGTCATGCAAATGTTTACAATTCATTGGTCAATAGAAACAGTATTATATATTCAGTTTAAGATTTGTAATTGTTTTACATTAAAAATTTACATTGTATACAACCTGTGTATACAATCAGAAGCTGGAATGGCAGTAGTTACTTGTTGAAATATGCAGGTAACATACATTATTCCGTGCCTTTGTTCAAATTGGCTCAGAGTAAAACTGAAAGATATTAAGTTAAAGATCAAAGGGATTTTAAATTTTTTTTTCATTGAGATGCTACCTTGGTGGATGGGACTATACAATTATATAGCTATGAATAGAATGATTCAAGATTCTTCAGGGGTATTCCTATTCAAGGACTTGGAGTTGAAGAATATTCTTTTATCTAGACAGGAAAGATTGCTCCATCCTGCCCAAATAATTAACTTTTGGCATGGTTTGCTTTAAGGTTTAAATGTCACATTCAGGAATAGCATAATGAATGGAAAACTTGAGTTTTGCTTTACTATATGTGATATAATGGACTTAATCTGTAATGGGCTACCTGATAATCTAAGGTGGAAAGCAGCTACATGAGCTAGGTCTCCCTCAAGCAAAAAAAGTAATTTAAAAAGAATGATGTGGAAATCTTAGCTATGAAGGAAGTAGTTCTCTTTTGAGGTCTAGTCAAGACTATAAATTGAACTCTGTCCAGACCTAAGGAAACATGACTGTGTTCTGCTCCAATACTTGGCACTTCTCCTGAGCACTGCTTTCTCTAGCAAGATATAAATACGTACAGCAGCAGATATACTTGCTATAAAAAAGAAAAGCTAATGAAATGTGTCATTCCACTTCATGCCTCTTTTGATGAGGATATGGACACAAAAAGGTGCATGTCATGTAATTTTCTTTGTTTAGTGCACATCCTGAAATCCAGTCTGGCAGTTTTGGGATGGCTTAGTATAAATTCTATAAAGAAAAAATTCAGTTAAAAAAGATAAATACAGAAGCAAGGTTGTCTTAGAAAATTATCACTCATCTCCTAGTCAATGACCAACTCTGTGCCTTGGTAGCATAAACACAGCCAGCAAAAGAAACTCTATTAACTATATTCAAGTTTTCAAAGTGTGCTTTTTTCCTCCATGTACTATATGATTACAGTTCAATGGCTAAATTTAGGTCTAGTGTTCTGCCATCTGTCTTTTAAAACACTGTAGTGTGTTAATGATTTTTCCTCAGTCCCTCCTTGTAAACAAAATCTGTTGTTGGTTCTTGCTTGAGTAATTTTTCCTAAGCTCTTTACACTATGTGTTGGCACTACAGTCAGTTTGAAATATACTTCCACTGCATGATAAGTTAATGATCACAGCTGATGAAATTCAAAACAATGTTCTTACAGCACACCTGCTCATGCACGGGGACATTGACTGCAGAAAGGCTTTTACAATCCAACTATGTTTAGTGAACTGCTATGCTAGATTAAAGAGATAAGAAATTTAAAGTTCAGTTGTGAGTTCTGAGGCTACATCTTTTTCTGAGATGTAAGGAGATTCCATTTATGTTATGCTTTGTATCAATGCTAATCCTGATGGTAGTTCTGAAAGAATTTATTAGAAAGCACTCTAAAACATGTATGTGCATAAAATAAAATTTAAGCATGTATAATTTTATATCAACAGATGTTGTGTATTTCTTCGAAAGGAAATGTTATGTGCCTGTACATGCTGTCTTAAAAAAAGAGAGCACATAAAGATCAAAGATAAAGTGGTTGGTTGTCTTAGAGACACTTGCATTTTCCCGTTACATTTTATATTAAAAAGTGTTTCAAATATTATGGGGATACCTCTTAGAAGCATAAGCTTAATTATTTGTGTAAATTAAGAAAATAATACATTGAACATGTAGCTGCAGTCTGTAAGCCCATCCCATTTTTACTTCAAATCCATCTCCAGACCTGAATGTTTTCCCCTATATTACTGTGAGCACTAAAGCCAGATCCTAATCAGTAGCATTTACTTGTGAAAATTCAACAAAATTGCTTAATAATTTTGCTTTCAAATGTCTTATGTATTTGCATACAGTTATAGATCATTAAGATAAATCATAAGATTTTTTGTGATTTTTTTAAATATCAAAATTTACCAACCTATGCACACACACACATATAAATATAGATAGATAGCTATTTAATGAAAACTTGATAATTAAATACACACAAAAAGCTACAGGCTTAAACTTCCACATATTAATAATGTTATCTTATGTAACCTCTTATAATATCCATGTTATACAGGCTTTCGTTTTGCTTATGGTTTCAGTGAAATATTTTAAAGGCTTAGATTTTAGCTACTTTTTGGAAATGTTGAGGGAAAAAGGAAAATTGAAAAGGAAAACCTGTCACTTGGTCCAAATGGCTCAGGGCTATTATAAAGGACAGAATCTTGAGTAATTAAGAGCAAGCACCTTGTGCCTAAACCATCTGAGGCAAAGAATGGTACTTGTTAAGATTAAATGAAAAAAGGTTTATTTTCCTTTTTCTTTTGAACCATCACATACTTTGCTTTACAGAAAAGATTTGCCAGTAAATTGTACACTAGGGTTATGTAACACATTAATGTGGACTGAAAACAAAGACCTCTTCCCATCTTCATCCATTTTCTGCAAAATTCAAAACACAGAAAATCTTAATTTTCTCAGTCATAGGCACATCTTCATTATAAATTCAGTCAGAACATGGGTAAAAAATGGTTTTGAAACTTCCCTATAGATTTACCTTTGTTCTGATCTCAATCTCCTTCTAATTTAAAAGGAAGTTATTCTGAGCAGATGAATTTAAAATTAATTTATAAAAGAACATATTTTTATTAACATGGAACAACATTCATGTGTAACTAGGTGGACAAAAATAAACACTAATGCTATATGAACTATTTACATGTTTGAACTCAGTTATGAAAAATCGGCCAATTATTTCTGATGTTTTCTTGTTTGTACTGTACTCTGTTTGGAAGCAAATATTCACCTTGCATGTCACTTCACATCAAGGGCTCCTCATTATGCATTTCCAGCTGGGCTAATTACCTCTACCTGTACCATTTCCACTGTTTTGCCAATCTCAATTTTATTGAAAACTAATCTACTGTAGGCAATGAGAAGATAGTAATTCATGTATGTCTATAGAATTATTACATGGCCAGCAAGTCATGCCACAGTTAGGACTGGAATGCCTCTTAAGTGTTTTGTAATGTGCATAAAATGATTATTTTCTCAATGCTGCAAATATTCGGCTTTGCAAAATATGGGGGACCCTAAAATTTCTATGGTGCATAACTACTGTGTTTTTGATAGTAATCTTGTTCCAGCAAAACTTAATTCAAAATAGATTGTAGAGGGAAACAGACAATTGATATATAGTCATTTCACTTCCTTGAACATAGTGTCAACATTTATGGAACTAATACAGAACACTTAATCTCCTTTGGATTCTGGTTGTCTTAGACTTTTGGAACTCCTGACACCAATTAAAGGAGCAACCACATTTGAATCTCTCTGAGAAGAACACTCTTGGATTCTTCTGCCTGATATAATAAAGTGTTTTCATATAATATTTCTTAAGGTCAGGAAAGTAAAATGGCTGCTTCATCTGTATGACTGCTGTAGTTTTATGATTTAGAGATTATCTGTAATACTTTGAAGATTTTAAAATTAGGTAAAGACTAAAACTAATTTAAAAAACTCTAAACCAACCTAATTCATTAATGAGTTTTAAAAAAGACATAATTGCATTCTAAATATTTTTTAAAGGTTAAATTTTACAAATTAGAGATTAAGCACCAGGGAATGTTAATATATTTGTATACAAAACAGTGCTTTTCCATTGCACTTTAACGACTTCAAGTAATAATAATAGGCTTGTTTGTCCCATTAAGGAGCAGACTGGGTCCATGGTTTGCTCTAGGAATTCAGCAGTAACACTGAGTCATTGCAACCCCACCATTTTCTAGGAACACTGACACAACATGGATTTGAATCATACTGGTTCACATAAAATGCAGACAACTGTTTACAAAGTGCTGATATGTCATGGAATAAAATGAAAACATTCTTTTAAGAAGAAGATTTTTATGCAACCTCAATGGCCATAGAATCCTATCTTAGAAAGAAACAGATCTCCTGGAAATATGATTGTGCATTTGCTTGATTTGTCTTTAACTGAAATCCTAGTCTTAAATCTTATGGACTGTCAGTCCCCTAGGAAGACATTTCTCTGCCCTCAGCAAAAAGGGTATCAAGTCCTTCATACAGAAGCCTTAGCTATTCATGATAATTAGAAATAATTTTTAATCCTCTCATTTATTTTTTTTTCAAATAATATTAGCAGGCTTTAAAGTACTGATAGGTATAGAAGTCAACAAGTGTGGCCCTAGAGGGTTTTGAGTCTTACGTGATAATAGTTGAAGGATTTTTCACTACCTCTATTCTTAAAAAGTTCCGGATGTGTAAGCTTTTATTAATTGCTTAACTGAGATTTCTAGCATTATGACATAATTGCCTTTATAAAGTTACTGAATATAGAAAAGTAGGACTATTCCCATATTTTTATTTCGTCTTGCCAAATTATGATGTCATGTTCCTGATTATGTTCTGATCTTTTTATAGGTGTTCTGGTTTGAAAGCAAAACCAGTGAGAGACTGCAAGTCCGAAATACAATTTATTAGGAAAAGGAAAAAAAAAAAAAAAAATACATGTAATAATATAAAAGAAAAACTACTGACAGAGTCAGAATACAACCTGACACTTTTTTGGTCAGGGTAGCAGTCTAAATTGGAATGGCTGCAGTCCTCCTGGAGTGGCAGATGTGGCTTTGTTGGAGTAGTGATTTTGTAGAACAGTGTAGTCTTCTTCTGAAGATCTAGTGGAATCTAGCTGTTTGTCTGGGAATTCAGTGGAAAGGCTGAGTTTGGTGCCCCAAAATCTCAGATTATATCCAGTTAAGAATGTTTGGCTCCTCCCTCTGGGCAGAGCATTTCACAATGGGATGCTGTAACTTTTATCAGTCATGCAGTGACATTTAATAGGCTACTGACAGCAGATGTCTCCCCGGGGGGAGGATTGGTTTGTGGAGGAGATAAAGAAAACTGCCCAATTAACAGAAGATAACTGCCACACCTCTAACAGATGGCAAATAGAATATATCTTGCCTTGCAATCTAGGACAGTAGGTAATAGTGTTGGTTGTTTGGGTTATCTGTACAACTTTAGTATGTTGTTTTGCTGCATATAAACACATTTCATATGGATGTTCAAGTGAGGTGGAGAGACAGATCAGGGATTCTGATGTTATGGTTTTTTTTGGTGCTATCTGATTTGATTACTCATTATATTGCCATGCATATGCAGGTGGCAAAATGTGAATACAGGGCACTAACCATTATGTTCATTTACTTTGCCATTGAGGAAGCACAGATGTTGACTATATAACAGGGAGTTTGTTGTTGAAACAGTCCTGCTGTTACGTCCCCCTGCTACTACAGTAGTTTGCTGCTTCAATGTGTTAGAGACATCTTTTGCTGGGAGCTTGTAACTATATTGTCTATTTTTTTAATCTGTTTTTAAATTTGTAACTTCTCAAAATGGGGAAAAAAAAGGAAGTTAAGTTTGCATTGTGTTCTGCATAAGATATTTCTCATTTGAATTTCTAATATTTTATTCTTTGGGATTGTGTTGCCTGGCTGTATGAACAGGTGAACTTAATGTACATTTGGAATAACAGACAAAAAGTACTGCTCTGACTTTTTAGGCCTTGCTTCTTTTATTATGTGTAGTTTTGTTAATTACTGTTTGCTACATCGTAACAAATACTCATGCTAAGTTGCCTAATAAATATTCAACTTGAATGTTCAAATCCTTGATAATGCCCCTTTTTTCTCTCATGTTACCTAAAAGTTACCTATTTACTGAATGTAGTTGAATCCCTAAGTCCCTTACAATTTCAGTCTCAGCGGTCAAAAGGACTTGGCTTTTGGAGGACAAGCAGGGAATTAAAGCTGAAGAATGAAACAAAGGTCATAGCTCTGGGAGAGATTTAAAAAAAAACCCAAAAAGCATTTAGTAGAAGTACCTATATCTCTAAGGTCTCTATTCACTGAACATTTCCCATCCTTGAGTTTCTAGACATTCAGGGCGCTTCTGGAGTCCTCAGTGACACTATTAAACCATGTACTCAAGTTTTCTTAAAGTTAAAAAGGAAAGAAAGAAAAAAATAACTGAAAGATGAGATACTCTGTAACATAAGGCTGAAAAATATATGATCAATGATTCAAGCTCAATTATTGATAATTGTACATGGAAATAAAAGTCTCAACTCTTGAGAAATGTTTCAGCATGTTTAGCACTGAGCAGCCTGGTTAATGACAATAGTCAGACTATTGCTCCTCCTCTGTTGGACTGTGATTGCAGTATGAGCTCAGAGCTTGAATACAAAGTGGAATTCAAGGTCTACATTTTAACCATCAAAGCCAGTCAATGGATTAGTGTAAACTGAGAGAGACTCTCTCTTTTAGTCCACAGCTATGCCCTGCCATAAGAGCTGCACTCCTCTGGAGCAGTGAAACTACCAGGCACTTTAGGACTCCTGAGCACAGCCTGTCAGCCCAAGGCTATGCAGTTCACTGCTGTTGTAAAACAAAATTTCAAAAGAGGACACAAATACTGTCAGCACTGTTGAACAGAGAGGCCTCATAATATAATTAACAAGTCATGCAGATACCTGAGTAATTTGCATGTGCTAAGCATATAGGTTTTTTTCTTCCTAATAGATACTTTTCCAACTGTTACTTCATTTTAAAAGCTTTAAATTTTCCATATGATAAGTAGAAAGTTATGAATTTTGTGTCCTTTTTCCTATTGCTGATTCTGCAGAGAATTTCAGTTGTTCTGTTTCATGCTAAAGCCCTTAAAGACACTAATCACAGGCATTTAAAGTAGCACAATACAGAATATGAAGTAATTCATAAAAATTGAATTGAATATTGAGAATATTGGACAAATTGAGTTGGTCTTTTCATATGCCAAAGTGATATGCAAAGATCTTGCTGAGTTACCAGTACTGCTATTGGCAGGGTACAATTCATTCATGAATTTTGCTGAGCATTCACAATGGCACAGTGCATCTGGACCTAATGAAATAAAACAAACAAAAAATATTTTATTTGTTTTCAGAGAAAAATGTTTTGATCTCTCTGGAAAGATCCTTCTTATTCCTTTGCAACATGCATCTCTCTCAAACAGTTGATAAAATTTTCAGAAAGAAATGGCAGTTCCTAAACTCAAAATCATGCCTAATTTTTTTTTTTCTAGTTTCCATATCTGTTGCTGTTAATTTCTCTACAGGCCCATGGTGACATTAATATTAGTCTCTAGCAGTGCAAACATACCTCTTGGGGGTTGTTTTGCTTGTTTGTTTCTGTTTTTGTTGGTGGTGGATTTTTTTGGTTTTTTTCCTATTTCTAATAAAATGTCAAAAGGTGACAACCTGTGTTACACTAGATTGTCTATTTTGTAGTTTTACAATATTAAGTACATATGAGATTGATTTCTTATCCATTTCAGCAGGTTACAAAGTATTAAACTGGTGTACTTATAGCTGGAAATAGTCTCTGAGAGCCAGGATTGTCCTGAATTTTTTTTGATAACCACTATGTAATCAGTCATAAAATCAAGTTAGCAAAAAGACTGTGAGTTAAGAATTTCTTACTTCTATGCCACAATGACATTCATATGGACCTTTTATTTTTCTTCAGTAGCAATCATGTTATCCTTGTATTGTTTGAGGTGCTTGCTCAACTACTCCTATGCTGTGCACTTCCCAGTACTGCTGGTGCTTTCAGGAATGTACTGATTTTCCCTCTTAAATTTAGTTTACAGGCTGTGGAGTAGCAACTTAATGAGTAGTTGGTGGCTTGTTTGTGTTCTACTTGAGTGTTATCCTTTCCTCTTAGTCAATAAAAGTTTTTTTTTTCCTTTTTTTCTGTCATCCTGGCTTGTGACATTTCCCTGAGTAGCTCAGTGTGTTTGCTGACACTGAATTCTTCTCAGTTGCATTGCAACATTCTTCTGGCAGCTTTTTGAATGCTCTATTATGACTTAGCAGTCTCTGAGGATACCTTGTTTGGCAAATTCTAAATGCTTGGTGAATGACTACATCATATTCTTCCAAAAATATATTTTTATCCTAACAGTCAGTCTTTCTTCCCGTAATCCCAAGAGTAGCATAATATTATGAGTTGTCCATTACAGTGGGTTTTGTATTCTTAGAAGGATTTTTTGGGGAAAGTGGTGGAAATTGTGTTTATTGGGTCAAGATTTTGTTGTTGAATCAAAGTCTCTCTCCTTTTTTGTAATTGTTTGGTTTAGCTTTATAAAATCAATAGAAAATTATTAAATCATCAGCTTCTTTAGAACATGTGATTGTCAAAAATCAAGCTACAGTTTGATGTCTCTGTCCGACATATATCACTCCATACGTAGAGTTGTAGTAACTAGGTCTTCTCCACTTGTTCTGCCTAGTTCCAGCATTTTAACTCTGGAATTATACATGAGAAATTCTGCTGTGAAGCGGGTGTGAAACTACTTCCATGTAGCCTCTGAAAGACTCATTGCAGTGTAGATTGGACAAGAGGAAGAATGAGGTAACAGGGATTGACGGACAGTTTGTCTCAAGACATCATTGTAGACTGGGTACATTGATCTGAATGAATTAACAGAGATATTTTGGAGTTCTTATTTTTGTGTAGCTAGTAATCTAGATAGATTAAGCCCATCAATTTTTTTAGTCATGAGAATTTTATGTGAATCGACATTGGTATCTCCGATCTTTTGGGCTACAAAATTAAATCCAAAAAAATTTTAAATGGTGAATTATTCAGAGCCCATTTTCCTGTGCTGCAAAGATTGCTGTGCTACTTGAAATAAAATAATACTAGTGCTGGGAAAAGCTTAAAAAGGAGAAAGCTCATCTCCCTTAGAAATTAGACTGAAAAGGAAGAGTTTTAGGAGGTTTTGATTTCGTGTTAACTTGTTGGGTGTGATCTTCTATACAGTTCAGAAGTTCTGTAGGTATCCAGTAACAAATAAGGGGGGAAAAAATCATTAGAGCACTTAACTTTATTATTGTCTGAGATACCAGGAAAATAACTGCAACTGTCATTTTAATAATTATATAATCCAGTCAAGGAATTAGATGATCATATTCAGATAATTGATGTACTGAATATTCTTAATCTTCGTGAGGATGACAACCTTTCTTGAGTATACTTTTCTTAATTAACATGGGTGGAAACTTTAAGCAGTCTATGTATATAGTACTTGCAGCATTTCTGGAGTACTAAACCACTTACCTACTTTATGTGGAGCACCACTGAAGACTGAGCTTCCAAACACCCACCTAGACCTACCCTTTGCTATTTGAAGGAGAAATGGCAATTGCAAAAAGCCATGGCAAGCAGTCAGAGTGAGGAATGTTGAGCAAAGTTGGTACAAGGACAAAAGACTTTAATTACCAGTGTGAGAGAGGCAGACAAAACAGACCAAGGCAGTGTTGTCCCTTCTTCATAACAGCATGTGCGTGTATCTCTTTCAAGCAGCTTAAGTACCAGAATCTACATTAACTTTTCCATCCATGTGAGTTTTTGAACTAATCAATCTACTCTTATCCTGAATTTCAAGCCAAAGAATTGATTTATGGCGAGATTGCGTATGCAATGCAAAGTGTTCTTTAAGACACACAGTGGAAACCATTTTATTCTAATATAAAGATTGAGAGGAGGAGGAATATGTTACTTAGAATAAAAGGAAGAATACAAAATAGAAGAGAGATGAGAAGAAAATGGGAAAAAAATGAAAATATATTTTCAGGAGGTTTGGAAATGCTAAAGAAAGGTCAAAAGATATTGTTTTGCATGTAGAAATATTTCTTGAGTATTTTTATTGAGGACTCAGTGCAAGATAAATTACTTTTTCCCATAAATACTGTCATATTTTTTCTTGAAAAAGCTGCACCCTGTAGTTCTTACTATCAGAGATTCAGTGAAAACTTGTTCTTTGTATTGAGTTTTTTAATATATTAATTCAATTAACTTTAATTGGGAGTTATAAGGAACTTTAGCTAATCAATGCCTTGTTTTTCTAGCATGAAATAGATTGAAGGCATGGTTTCAAAAAACTCATATCACTGATTTACATTAAAAATAGTAGTATTTTAATGCTTATATATTTGCTCCTTTGTATCATTGTCCTATGCTTCTCTTTTCAAACTTCATGGTTTACTCATAAACTAATCTGTTCCAAGTAGTTAATATGCAGGCGTGCTCTATTGAAAAAAGTATGATTTGTGGATTTATTGACTTTGGAAAAAAAAATAGTTTGCGTATAAATTACATAGAGTTGGCTTGTACTTATATCTTTTCGTCTACCTTGAGAAAAAACAAAGTAAAGGTGTATTGCGTCTTGCATTTGGTACTTTCAGAACTCTACCTTATGGATGGAAGCTACATTTCATGTTTCATCTTGTTTGGAATAATCACAATACAAATAATTGTCATATTTTATAATAGTAAAACACAGAAGGACTTGACTTTTTAAAATGCAAATATTCAAGTGAGAAAAGTGATCTATTTTGATTATTACTGTGAAAAGTCATTAGGATGCCAACACACCTTTCAAAGGATAAGTTAGTTGCAGTCAGTATGAATATTCCCTGAAAATATATTTTTAGTATGAAGCAAAATTCAGGCTACCATCCCACACACACTTCTTTAAAAACTCAATTAAAGTTAATTAAGTCCAATTAAGCATTAAATATTTCAACTGCTTCACTTCCCACTTTCTTAATTTTTAAATCTTTGAAGCCCATAGTAAATACAAAGTAAAAGGTATAGACTTGTTTTTAGCTGTACTTGAAAGGCAGCAGAAAAGTCTAAATTTTTGAGTGAAATTATTTAGACTTCAAATATGTGGAAATTCAGTTAGACTTGGGATAAGGAACATGTATCTTTGTATCATGTTAGTGGGATTTCGTTTTTAGTTTTCTAGCTGCATTTTTCACAAACCAGTTCAACATACATTTTCTAAGAATATAGTTCTCACTGTGGGCTAAGAACAGGACATGAAAGACAGCTTTGTAATCTACCAGCAGTAAGCATATGTGACAAATTATTGACTTCACTAATTGTGTTTTATCCATGTAACCATTAAGAATTGAAAGTAGTTCTATAAACTGGTTCTTTGTTTGGTTGGCTAAGTCTGTAGAAGTTTGTTTTTTGCTAAAGCTATAATTTCTCTGTGCATGTATGTGTGTATGTGTTACAATATTTTAGTGTGATAAGTCAAAAGTAGGGTTATATTTTTTTCTCAATTAATTGCCTTTTCATGAAGTTATTGCATTCCTGTTGGATTTGTAGACTAAATATGTAAAGCAAAATTGCTACTGCTTTCAACAGAGCAGCAATATTAA
Organism: Ploceus nigricollis; assembly: GCA_013399945.1. Lineage (NCBI taxonomy): Eukaryota > Metazoa > Chordata > Aves > Passeriformes > Ploceidae > Ploceus > Ploceus nigricollis. Next base: position 292,932 of record VXBC01009533.1, on the reverse strand, counting down.
CAGTGGCTGAACTGGAAGAAACTTGTTTTTGATAAATATGTGATGGGTTATGTCCCTCAATTTACATGTGTACATGTACATGTACATTCAAGCTCTTCAAGTACCTTTGCTGCATTACTAAAGAAAACTCTTTCTGAGTACACATTGTGCTTGTAGTCAGGGTTGACTACTTTCCAAATTGCACGCTATTCTTCAGAATGTACTCATCTTCCAGCAAATCATGCAATGCCTAAACTGTCTTTTAAATTTCTGAGTAGTCTTAGGTAGGTTTGATAAGATATGTGTGTTAATAATATATGCATAAATACTTTTAGGAACAATTAAAATTTGGGAACAGTATTGCTAGTTTTGGAAATTTACCAGAAATTATATTTTATGATAAGGTAACAATTCTTAGAGGTCACTTAAGGTTGGTTTTGCAATTTCTCTCAAGGCCGATAAAGACTAGCTTCATCTAAAGCCTATAACATGAAAACCCATTAACATTTTGGAATTGCAACTAATGCCATTACTATCAATATACCTATATAGTATATCTACCATATTACTATATATAGTAGGTAGTAATATCTACTAATTAGATATTACTATCTAGATAGAGCTGAAATACCCCACTAATTATAATTTTAACTGTTTTCATAGAGGGTTTTTTAGTAAGAGAGAAGATTTCAAATAGATTACAAAAATATCTACGTTATTTATCTGGAGGAAAAAAAAGCAAGCAGTAAACCAGCGCCCCAAACCATCATCTTAACCTGTTTCCAGTGTGCTTTTAAAAATTAAATGGATCATAAGAAAAATATTAAAATATAAATTGCATTAAAATGCACTTGTAGGTTTAATACTATTCTGTCTTGACAGAAGATATTTTTATTTGTTTTATTTTTTCACCAGAAACATAGATTAACCATCTGATTAGTTCCTATAATTACAACATAAAATAGAAGAGTTCCTTTTTTTTTAACTGAAGAAGCATAAACATTTAATGGGGATTTATAAATAAATGATTGTCTTTTTTATGTATAATTTCTGAGGATTCAGAGCTTGTAACTTAATATTATATTAGGTTATCAAGACCTTTGTGAATGAGTATAAAAAGTAGATATTATTAAAATAGTTTATAGAATCTACTTAAATTTATTTTGGGTTTATAAATATTCTTTATTTTTGCAGAGATTATATTTTCTTTCCAAATACAATTTTTATCCAAGAAAAAAATCAATTTTCTGCATAGTAATAAATTACTATAAATACAAAAAAATCAAACTGTGTTCTAAAATTTCAGTCCTAGTGTTTTTAGACCCAGAGCTGCTAGATTTTACATGGGCATGGAAAAGATGCTCTGCGGAGAAGGGCCTGGGAATCCTGGTGGACACCAAGCTGTCCATGAGCCAGCAGTGTCCTTGTGGCCAAGAGGCCAACGGTGTCCTGGGATGCATTAGGAAGAACTTTCCAGCTGGTCAAGGGAGGTGATCCTGCCCCTCTTCTCAGCTCTGGTGAGGCCACAGCTGGAATGCTGTGTCCAGTTTTGGGCTCCTCAGGACAAGAGAGACATGGAGTTCCTGGAGCATGTCTGGTAGAGGGCAACTAGGATGATTGAGAGATTGGAGCATCTCTTATGAGAACAAGCTGAGGAAGCTGGGCCTGTTCAGTCTCAAGACGAGACAACAGAGAGGGGACCCCATCAATGTTTGTCAGTATCTGAAGGAGGGTCTTAGAGGATGTTTTCAGGCTCTGCTCAGTGGTGCAGAGCGATGGAACAAGAGGCAATGGGCAGAAACTGATGCACGGAAAGTTCTACCTGAACACGAGGAAGAACTTCTTTACTGTGCAGTGAGTGAGCACTGGAACAGGTTGACTAGAGAGGGTGTGGAGTCTCCCTTACTGGAAATACTCAAGAACTGTCTGGACACAATCCCGTGCCATGTGCTCTGTGATGACCTAGCTTGATCAGGGAGGTTGGACCAGATGTAACCCACTGCGGTCCCTTCCAACCTTTCCCATTCTGTGACCCTGTGAAGCAAATTTCTTATTCCCTTGGCCTAGTGTTCCCAAGCACATGACATTTGGAATAAGCAATGTTCAACTGCAAAAATAAAAGTGTTTACTTCCTTTTAACAGTGAACAGAATGTTCCTAATTTAATGCAGGAGTAACCTCTTGTCCACAGCAAGAGGCTGAATTTGCTTTTTTTGTAATTTACATGAGTAGTACCTAAGCAAAATCCTTCAGCCATCTGCCACTAGTCAATAAATCCTTTTTTAATTTCCATTAATTCTTGTTAGAAAGATTGAAGAAATCCACCCATCTGTTTGATAGAAACATTATATCCACAGGGAAAGCACATTGAGAATTTTATCATTCTTTGCTTTAGGGGTGGGGGAAGATTATCTAGAGCAACTGCAGTAACATGGAGGAATGTTAAGTGTGCGGTTCTTAGGTAAACCTTGCATATTAATTCATTGAGTAAATGAGGAATGAAATACTTTGATAGTCAGGAATTCAGTGCCAATACAAGAGTGCAAGGACTCATTTGCTTTTAACATAGTTAATCCTACTGTAGTGAGTAAACCATCTCATTTAACAATTCAGAAACCATCAAGGAAAATTGAGTAGTAGAGAAATAGAAACGGGTAAGGGAAAGAGGTGTGTGATCATATTCTGTGAATTTGCCTTTAGAATATAAGTTCTGCTGAACAGATAGCATTTATATTTGCTGAGCATGACATTTTTAGTATTGAACAAATACTAATCTAAATAAATTGGACCTGATTTTCATGTCAGATGGCAAAAGGACAATAACAGAAACCACATCTGTTTAGAAAGCTGCTCTTTAAACAGCCCATTTTTGTTGCTGACCAAATACTTCTGTTCTGACAAAATATTTTTCTTCATATCTGACAATATCTAATGCACACCAATAAATGGTTATATGACATATGTCTGGTGAAAATCTACTTAGAGGACTACCTTTGACAAAAAAAGTCCCCATAAGTATTGTGTGATGAGAAATAGCTTTGAAGGAAAATATTTACTATAGACTATGTTCCAGAAGGTCATACCATGGCGGCATGCTGTGATGATGAGATAAAAGAACACTCAAATAACTAGCTAAATATATACCCACTTGTGAATACTAAACTGGGAAAATTTTCTGCTGAGAAGAGCTTCTGTGTGTTCCTCAACTCTTTTGCTGAGATATGCTGAGACTCTTTTGCAACATAACTTTATGCTCAGATTTGAGGTCAGTTTCCTATATCTGACCCTTTGCAAGGAGATTGTTAGCAAAGTGACAGTGTAGCAGTGATAGTGTTTTGTTCAGGATGAATTGCAGTATATACTTATTTTAAATGTGTATGTTGAAATGGTATATTTTAGAAATGTTTGTTACTGGTATGTACTTTAGCTTCAGCAGTATTTGTTGAGGGTGTTCTGTGCTCATGCATGGATAAAGAAGGTATTGTGTCTACTCACATCCTTAATTTTGTCTTTCTGTCCTAATTTAAAATATTAATTAAAAAAAGTTTCGTGGTTGTTGGTTTTTTTAATCAGACCTACTTACTTTTTAAAATATTTGTCCTTATCATGATGATTTTCTTTTTACACGTTTGGTCTCTTTTTCCCCTGGGGGAAAAATGGAATGATAAATTTTCTAACCTGCTTGTGACCTTCACAGGTCAGGAATTGCTTGGTCTACTGTTCATAACAAACCTGGCACAGGTGGACTTGCAAATTTATTCTGCTAAGGATTTTTTTATCTGCCTTTTTCTTAGTGCCTTAGAACTGTCTGTGGTAACCTACAAGATGATACCCAGTTAAGATAGAGCCTGGTTTCTCAGTTAATAGCCAGAATGTCTGCTCTCAGCATCTGAAATGCACCTGAGCTCATGCCTTGTAATTAAGAAGCTTCCCCCGTGAAAGCCAAGGGTGTTGATCTGAGCCAACAAATGGGTAAGCCTCTAGAGGCAGAGGTGTCACTGTCATGCCATGATTGTGCCCCACTGCCTGTTAAGGAACGTGACTTGGTGAGGTCATCTCACTTTTTTGCAGTGTGTTTAAGTGTCAGGCCTTTCACATTCAAATCTTTTCCAGTTCCTTTGCTTCACATTCTTGTTGCCCTCTGGCACCTGTTCAGGATCTGAGACTGAGCCTGCCAAGATGCCTCAGGGATACTGCTGAAGCCTGGACACTCATTCAGGCCTAGGAAAGCTGTCCTCACCTTCTTTAAGCTCAGATCAGCTTTATTTTCAGGAGTGCAGCTCAGAATAGAGTGTAATTCACTTTACTGACGCACACTAAATTACTGAACATGAGAATTAAGGTAAAATGCTCTCTTCTTAATGAGATAATTTCTGTTACTTAGAATAGCTTGGAGTTTGGGTACACGCCTCTTGTCTCTCCTGATACATAGTATATCCAAATAGAAAGCGTTCTTCAAGGGGGTTGAAAAAAGTTACTTAGGTTATTCTTAGACTTGAAAGGCCCTTCCAGAAGAAACCTCTTGACATTTACATAAAAATGTAAGCAGTGAATTTGGTGTAGGTGATAGTTTCATATTAAATAACAAATTCCACCTTCATTACAGTTACTTTTTTCAGAAGGACTTGTGACGCTATGAAGCTGGCCATGTATCGGGTATTTAATTTCAAATGCAGTCCCCAAATTCTTGACCATTTGTCTTGGTGGATTTTTGAAGAATAACCAGTGTTTTTAAACCTCTTACAAGTGAGAAAGGATAAAACTGCTTTGAAGTTTTACAACATACTTCAGCTGACCTACAAATATAACTAGATAATCCCTTTCTGGGAGATAGTTATTGTGGTTTCTTGCAGGTTCTGTTTACTCTAACTCAGCGGTGTATCCCTGCTGAATTAGCTATCATTAACAGCTTTTAATGAAGGTTGCTATTCCCAGGTAGGACTCAAAGTAATTTTAATTGGTCAGGGCATTTCTTGAAGTCACTAAAGTTTTGAATTGACAAATAGTGGCAGTTCCTTAGAGTTTTAAAGAATCGGTAATTTAACAAAAAGGGAGCTGTTAAAGAACTGCATGTCATGTGCCCTTGCTTTCCAGCCTTTTCCTATTTATTCCAGTCCAGTGTTATGTTATGTGTAGTATATGCACAAGTGGCCGTGTTACAATTTACACGCTGATATATTGTCCAATTCATTACAAGGCCGAAAATATTTCTTAACCCTTAGCATTTGCAAAAGATAAATGCACGGGTTCACTTTGCATCTCAGAGAATTCTGGTTACTGGTAATTAAATTTGGTTAATATTTACTGTCTGTTTGAGACTTCAAAAATATATTTTCAGTATCTGTGAGAGGATCTTGACTACCTTGCCTTACAATAGAATGGGTGAAGCTGGAAGGCAAAAAAAGATTATTCATTTATAAAGGTGATAATCTATATCTAAATGCTGTTCATTTTATTTCCTGCCAATACATTTAATGGATTAATTATTTCTGAGAAGTGTGGAGGTGAGAATTTTTCAATTCATGTCTTCCCTTAAAAGAAAACATAGTTCAAAAACAGCCCCCTGTTAACCCAGATCCAAAGATAACTATATTTACAATTCTAAAAAAAGCAGGACAGCAATAGTACCAATGACTTTTAGCATCTCAGTATTTATCCAGTTTAAGGGTTATTTTTTAATTTCTAAAAGACAATTTTATGTCCATTCTCACCACTTCCCCTTTATTACATAGGGAATGTAGAAAAAGAAGAGAAATAAAGATTGAGTTTCATTCTCAAGGTTATTTACAGAGTAAGTCTTTCTGGAAAGCCTGTTTTTTCGGGGCTACTGTAATGTCTTGTAAACATAATTAATCTTACTATTTAATCCCACTCTTTTCTCAGAACAGGAATAATAATAATAATAGTAGTGTTAGCACTAGTAGTAATAATAATAACAGCAGCAATAACATTCCTTGCCTCTATTACGTGAATGTTGTGATACCCCTTGGTTGTAGAAGATAGAATTCAGTCTCCAAGTCAGATAGCAGACTAAATCCAGGTTACTTGTCACTGGTAGGAAGCTCTGAAAACTACCTAACTTGAAAATAATCTCAGAATTAGGATAATGTTAAGCTCTTTTTCACCTTTTTTTTTCCTCTTCTTCCCTTTCCAGTTAAGGTCTAGAAGTAAATTTAGGTTAAAGCTGCATAAATTTACAAATCCTAAAAATAAGATTGTCATTCATTAACACACCATGGTACATATCACAGTACAATCTTCTTTCCAATGTACTGCTTTTTCTAAAGACTTTGGTCTTTAAATCAGTTTTCTATGCCTGTGGATACAAGAATTAAGAAACTTCAAACTAATAGTAATTAATACATGCTTTTTATTTCTAGGCAGGGATTTTTGAACATTTGTGTTGTGTGTCTTATTAGTTACAATGAGAAAAGTCTGGTACTGGTATGTAGAATTCAGTCAGACTGAATCACTAGAGATGTTGTCACCACTTTTCAGTGCATATAAAATATGTTTTTACACAGTACGTGAAAAATTCATTTTCTGTGAATTTCTTGTACATTACTTTTTTGACTAGAATGAGTCTACAAAAGTAGAATAGAGTTTGAAAAAATCTACTCAGTAATCTGATAGTAGTAGTACAATTGTATCTGTGCATATTCTGATATGTATGAAAACGGAATATCTTTTTTCAAAGTAATGATTTCTTTACCATGGTGTTGTTTGATATAAGAAAATAAAATGGAGGGGATTTTATCTAAATCAGATCTGTGCCTGCTATTTCAAGCAACCAACTAAGATGAAATTTATATATCAAATCTGTTTCTAGAGTTTCTTAAATGAGTTTGTGGATTTAATTTCTGGTTAGTACAAAAATAAGAACTGAGGATACTTGTTTATAGCTCCAATTATTTCTATACAACAGCGAGTACTTTATTATAGTTTTCCCACTGTGTTCCTCTTCTTCTGAAACAACAAAAATATAACAGCAGCTAAAGTTGTTCTGCAATGGTATCTTAGGCAGTATTATGAAGATACGATTTTCCTATGCTTAACAGGCTAATTTACACCTTTCCAACATTAAATGGTTTGAACAATAACTTCTATCTTATTTGCATATGAACCTGACTGTTGCTTATTATCATTAGTACACGTAAGTATACATATTTATATACACGCTCTGTTTCTGACATAATTTCCCAGCATATTTTCTCTGGAACTGTAATACCAATATCAGACATCAGGGGATTACTTTTCATCTGTATTTAATGCTTAATGTATCTACTCTTATTTGTTAACCTGTTTGACATTTGCACCTGTTGTTTAGTAATCTGAAAATTGAAACAAATGTGTTTTCACAATAGATTTGTGTGTGAAGTTTCTGTGTTGTCCACACCTCATCTTGCATTACTTTCCTGCTGTAGTGGTTCTGTTAACCAGCACTGCTGCTACAGTCTTGTAACAGGGGTAACTCAAATATCACATTTGAAACTGTAACTGATTTTATTCTAGAATAATATAATCATAAGGTAAGTTAACATATTTTGAAAATTAGTTTTTCCATTATATTTAGGAAGAATTTGAATATAATGATTTCTTTAATAGTTTTGAGGAAAACTTGGCCCTTTTCACTAATTTTCTTTCACCGTTAAGGGTCTTTTCAGTATGCAGATGTTAGTTTAATTCAGTCACTGAAAGATTCTTTGCTCTTGGCATTTGCTCTCATGGATCCTTCTCCATAAACCAGCTGAACCTGTATGGCTTCAAGACTGTGCAGAAACTTTGCAGAATTTATGGTGGGGCAGGGCATTTTAGTATGGTGTGAGATGAGAATCTCCCTAAAGAGAAATACCCCAAAAGACAGCCTATAATGTTCTTTTTTCATTCAGAATTTGTTTTTAGAGACTGGAAGCCTATTTACTTCGAAGTCAAAGTTTGAAAGGAGGAAAATACAAATAGCAGATGTGGGTGTAACACTTCTACAAACAGACAAGAATTGTATCCCTTTTGCAGGTTCCATATTTTGAAATCTACACTACCTCCCTTCATTTGTCTGTGAAGAGGAGACATATAGAATGAAAACTGTCAGTTTACATCATCTACTGTGAGGGGATAGACGTACCCAAAATTGCTCTGTGGCACATACTAGCTGGCAGGTTGAAAGTCCATATTTTAAAGTATTTGATGTTATCTTATGATCACTGTCATGTTTCCATACGTAAACCAGACCACCTATTTCAGAGACTGAAAATAAAATACAGTAACTGCACCTGTTCAGGAAGCAATATATGTGTTGAGTAGTACTAAGATAAGCTTCCACAATCTCAGCATTGGGCTCAGTGATCCATAATATGTTCTCAAGAAAAATCATTAACTGGGCAACACAAACATATATAAGAAATATTTTATTTGATTGTGACAGTTATAAAAAATTCATGAAAGCTTTCCACTCTTTATTGACATGAAACAAAACAGATCTGTAGAGTGTTTTTAACATCTAAAAATGTTGATAATATTGATAATTTCTTCCACAAATGGTCAAGTCAGCTGATATCCTTTAGTTAAGAACATACCTTGATTTTTTTAGTACATCTATTTTTCTCCTAAACAGACTTTCGCTGCTTAAAAATGGTGAAAACAAAATGAAAAGGACTATTCAAAGAAAGACATATGATTACAGAATCATTGAAACTATTTGGACTCTAATTTCATTGCATGCTTACTTTGAAAGTTACCTCTGTTTGGGGTATACAATGCCAGATATCAGAATCCATAAGCAAAATTAAGTTAATGCTGAAATAACATATTTAGATGTGTTCTCTTCAGGTGCAAAAGCTGGTCTGTATATAACTTTGTTTTGGCAGGTTAATTGTAATGACAGACGTAGCACTCTTCATGTAGACATTTTGGTATGTCTGACACTTGTCTTGAGTTATGGCCAGGAGATAATCATCTTTAAGTTTGGAAGATTAGTAAGAAAACACTATCCCTCAGTCACAGTGAGAAAGCAAAAAGATTATAATAACTTGAAATTAGAATTAGCACAAATTTTAAAACAAAACCCAAACAATCATCTCCTTCATTTTACTCTAATCAAGCAATATGGTGTCATGAAAAACAGATCTTAAAATGGTAGCAAAATTTGTTATATTCTCATTACCTTCAGCTTGCTTAGATCTGAATCATATAATTGATAAGGTTGGAAAAGACCTTTAAGACTATTAAGTCCAGCTGTTAACCCAGCACCAGCATTTTGTTCACCATTCAACCATGTCTTCAGGTGTCATATCCTCATGTTTTTTGAACACTTCCATGGGTGGTGACTCTATCACTTCCTAGATAGTCTGTTGCAATGCTTTACAACCCTTTTTTAAGTATGTGAAGGATTGCATCTAGAAACAGAATTAACATGAAACCAGACAGAAATAAAATGTCTTTTTAAATCTTTAAATCTGTGTGAATAAGGACATTTTCTGCTGAAGATTAAGTGCTGTACAAAACACTTAGAAACAAAGCTTCAGCTGTAAGAAAACAAAGTTATGAATTTCATTGCAATTGGTGAAAAGCTGGAGTCTAATTTTTTCTAATGCCTTCTGCATCAAACCATGATGAGAAATATCTCTATTAAAACATATATTTATAGGAATTCAGGAGTATTCAATTCAAATATTGATCTATTTTCTCTAGGTAGCCTTTTCTGTGACTGTGAAAGAAAACAATGATCAAAACACTGTTTAAGGATGACTGGTCAAACTTTGCATATAATCTGAGAACCTTGCAAGGTTCACACTGCATCTCTAAGTACAAGTCAGGTTATGTAGGCCTTGCTTTTCTCTTGCATTGATTTACACAACTCTTAACTTCGAGTATGAGTATGAGCACAAATTCAGACACAAGTGTGTGTGATGCCAAGTTACTGTTAATTTTTGATTCCATATATATACACACACATAAAACTAAGTCTCCTTTTCTTATAGCAAGAGACTGAATGTAACAACTTCTGCAATTAGCAGCAAAACCCAGCTGTGCTAAAGGTGAAACAAAGGAAAAAGTAGGCATAGGTGATGGTGGAGAAGAAATAGAAATGGAGCAACAGAACTGTCTTCTTTTTTTTTAGTTAGACTTAGCCCAGTCTTCATACCTCACCTTTGCGTAAACCTATCAATACTCTACTTTTGGGAAGAGGAAGATAGTGACTTAATATTTCATCTGTTTCAGTAACTTTCTGTTTCTTTGTTTTTAATAAGAGAGAGCCCTCTGACACACGCTTCCCAAGAAGCAGAAGTGGAATTCTTATGGAATTAAGTGTTTTCTTGCTAGATGGCTTTTTTTTTTTATGTAAGCCCATACCGTTTTACAACTTTCACAGTATCACTTTAGATACTTCAAGTCAAAAATTGTTTAAGCCCTGTGGGAGGAAGACTAACAGCAGCAATGGTTGCATTAACTCCACTAGAGGGGAAAATAAAATGCTGCATTAAACTTCTGTCTCAACCTTCATTTTTAATAATGCCTTCCTTTGGGACGCACTGATTTTCTCCTTTTCTCTCTCAAATTTATTTTAAAGAGGACAAGGAAGCCAGATTATCTTGTTAATGTTATACATTAATGTTTACTGATGAAACAGAAGGTTAATTTTTTTAAGATGTATGAAACACATAGAAAAGCTGATCTAAAAGCTTGAGCTGGATACAAAAAAAACCCCAAACCCCTGTATTTGTAATGTGCACCCATTTTAATGTCTTCTTTGCCATAGTATAGTAGTTCAAAGTAAGCATGAAAGACAGGAGAAGTTCTGAGAAGTGATATCACTGTATGGAATTAGTGTGGGTTTGAGTTGTTTCACAACAGAGTCGGTCCTGTAGAAGAGTCCTGCATTTTCCAGTTTTAGACTAGCACTGCTTATAGTGTTTGTGATGTTAACATGCAGTCCACACAACCCCAACATTCACTGTTTTCTCAGCTGTGGAAAATGATAATGATGTTCTCTTCATTACTGCCAACCTGCTAGAGCTTTCAAATGCCAGCTTGAAGGTCAAAGTTTATATGACCTATTTTCTTCCGTCCAGAGGTCTGTGATATAACAACTACTTTGCATTAACAGCCAGAAGAACAACACAGATCACTACCCCAAAAGCTGATTTCAGTACTTTTTGTAACTGATTTTCAGTTACTTTTTTGGTTTAATCTTAATGCAAATTTACTACAGCTTCTACTGTTATTTAACCTAAATGGCATTTCTCTAACGAAGATCTGAATAGTATATCTGAACTATCGAATGTTTAGGCACTGAAAAGCTGTTTATACGTATCCCCAGATAAGTCTGGACACCAGACTTGTGCCAATATGCAGAATTAAGTGAAATTATTACTTTTGTCTTATGAATTTTAGTTTTGAAAAATTGAAATTGTTCAGAACATTTTAACCGGTGGTATCTGAGGAAAGGACAACATTATTCCTTATTTAGAAAGTGCAACTAAGGCTTTGAACATCTAGATTAATTTATGTTTTATATACCAGCTATGGTAATTAATTAGAAGTATTTTTCAAGGACAATAACAGATATAACTTTAAAATTTTGTATTTGTGTGCCTGTCTCTGGATAGTTGCATGGTTTATGTGGGAGCTGTTTTTATATGTATAGCCCGTAACAATAGAGAACACTGTTGAACATTCTTAAAAAACTTTGTAGCTATTTAAACCTATTTTCACAACAGAATTGATTAATTGAAGTCCTTAACACCTAAGTATCTTCACTTTGGCAGTAATGCTGAATTTAGATTTAGATAATTATATGTCATTAGAAAGTATGGATGGATGCTACACAATAAGACGTAAAGCAGCACATCTGCTGTGTGTAAATTACCCAGCCCCTGCCCCCCCAAAAAAAAACCCCAGAAGCCAAACACAGATTCAAAATGTCTTTTTTTTTTTCTTTCTTTCTTTTTTTTTTTAGTAGCTCTGAATATGTAAAGCGGAGCAGCTGTTGGGCCAAAATTTGCAGGCCTGAAATTTCATGTTTTTTTAAAAACGGTAGAAAATTCTCAAATTCTCACCTTTTATTTAAAACATAGCTTCAACAGGGAAAATCTTTGATGTTAATCCCTGTTTATTTGCTTTGAGTGTAAAGCTTTCCTCTCCACCTGCCTCAAACTCTGGGCCATAGGTCAAAATTTAGTTCTATTGTATGGGTGAGATTGTTTCTCTTCTAGGTCCAGAGTTTTAGTGAGGAGACCAAAGAATAAGGGTCAAAACTTTTGACCTCTAGATTTGGAATATAAGAGTTTTATATTGAAAAATAAGATATTGTGAATTGATATCTGACTTGAAGTTTCTTTCAGATAAACTTAAGCAATTTTGGTGGTCTAAAGTGTCCCTTTATTTGTTAGGGCTGCAAATAAGATTACAACTTCCATGCTTTATCTGCAGGCAGATGTTGAGAAATAGCTGAATGGATGACGACTGTCAAGTTTCCCCTTATGTTATGTTTGAAATTGAATTGATATTAGATATGTGCATGTGTATTTGCATATGAATGTGTGCGTGTGCATATCTGTATAAGTTTTTATATGTGTGTATATATATATATATTATCTTGGATTAATTTCTCATGTTTGCTTCATGCAGTATAATTCGTGATTTTACAGTGAGTTGTTTTGGTTAATTAGATTATTCTGAATATGTTCAGAATGTAGAAGGTTAGAAATTGCTGCTTATCAGGTCTGTTCCATTTCCTCGAATCTGATTTATGTATATATCTGTTTTGGATTATTTAAAACTGCTCATATGAGATATGCTTCACTGAAAACTAGTTGCCATGTCTGAAACATCCAAAGTTATTTTAATTTTAAAAGAATAACGTGGAAACAGTTTGTGCTATGTAGATATAGATAAAAATCTATCAACAGGTAGAGATAAAACTCAGTGCAAAATCACAGATAGCTCAGAATCAAATTCTATCTCAGCAGCTGATGACTTTTGTAGGGATAGACATGCTGTGAATATTAGCTTTCTGACATAGGGGTTGTTCCTGCTAAATGGAGTGGCTCAGGCAAAGAAAGGCTAAAGTATTAGCCATGAATGTGGTGAAATAACTGAGAAATCAAATGGTTTGCTTTATTGTATTTTTTAAATATGTGCATTCTTTTCTTCTTTGTGTATATTAGTGTTTTTCTAAAAACTACGAAATACAAGAATCTGATATCTGACTTTGGATGTAAGGAGTGTTCCCTAAACTATTATCTTAGCTGATTCTTTAATATTTTTCTGCAGGTGTTAAGAATGTGTGTATTCCTTTCCCACATTTTCATAAATAATTAGTTAATTTTGTGATAATTTTTTCTCTTACAAATTAAGCATGACTAATTGTCAAACAGAACTTATTTTTCTGTTATAGGCAGATACCACTTCAATACTGTCTAGAAGGACAATAGCACTCAAAATCTAACTTTGAGCTGTTTCCTAGGTAACAGAGATACAGCTACAAAACTGTTGCACTGAATGGAAGGAAACAGCAAATGTTTCCATTTTTCTACTATTTTTGAGTTTGAATGAATTAAACCCTAGGAATATCACTACTTCAGAAACTGCAAGATATGGGACTGGAGACCTGCATTTAGATTGCATTGTGTTTGTTCTGTCACTTTTAGGTTTCTGCACATCTTCTGTGATTGCACAGACAATGTCAGAAAACTTGTGAGATAAATCATAGCATAATTTTTTTTTTTTTAGGTTTTTGTTTGTTTGTTTTTGACAAAAACTCTTGTGTAGTAGAACTGGTCCTTTCCATGAATGAAACAAACAGAAAAGGAAATTTTGTGTTTTCTTTTTCTATTATTACTGTCTAGGAATTTTTCAGAAAATGGCTATTTATTCTTGTAAGAATTCTAGTTCAAAAATGAAAGAAAAAAGTACTAGAAAACGGAGTTAAGTTAGTAAATTATGTACATGTCAGTTACCCTTTCGTGTATATAGCTAATTATATAGAATTTAGTAGGCCTTTTTGGAAGTAATATAATTGTAGTGTATTCCCAGTAGTTTGTCTTTCTCAATTTTTTCAAGCATAAATTACTTTTCCTCACTATAAAGGTTGACATACTTAATCCCAATTTACCATTCCTGTGTCATTGAGACAACTGTTTCACAACTAATGCTTACTAAATTAGAACATAAATAAAATAACTGAGTTTTTCTCTGTGCTGCTACTCCAGTCTGGGGGAGGTCTCCTGTAAACAGAGCTTCATTCCTGTAATTTAAACATCAGCTTCACATTTCCTTAAATATTGCAGTAAAAGGCAATCATGACAATGAGATGAGAGAGCAATTTGTTAATCAAATTGTGTCATGTTCACTAGGAGTCCCTCATTGTTTCCTTGTGATTCCTTTATCTGTCAGTAGCATGCATCCATCATGCTTGTCCTTAAATTACAGATGTTGGTCTAAAGACTACTTTCAATTAGGAATAAAATGAAAAGGTTTTAATGTAGTATGGAAACCTGGTTTCCTGTGGAAACCTGGTTTACCACAACTGTAATTAGCTGAGATCATAAACTGACGGTTCATCTCTCACTGGCTTAAAGTGAATTGCTAAAATTCGTAGTAATATTTAGAAGGTGGGTGTTAGATCAAAATATATATAATATAATATAATACTTCTAACAGATTACTTTGCTTAATTTGTGAATGAAGCTTTTCTCCAGGAAGTACCCAAACTTGTGGCACTATCAGTCTCTTAGATTATTTTGTATTAGGCAGCATTTATGTTTTATATTAAACAATGATATAAATACTTTTCTCCTCTGGTAAAATGTATAAATAGTTTATAAACATGCAATATTTAAGTGCTCTTATATGACTATTGTACTAGCTACAGAAGTTTGTGCTATGCAAGGAGAAGTAGAAATGTCATGGAAAAGATGTTTTCTGAATTCTTCTCTCTCTGAACAGTTGTTGTGACAGAATACATTAGTTCATTTTTCCTTAAGTTTTAGATGTAAAGTTAATGCCTAAAGTACATTAAAATGTCTTTCCTGGACTGTGATCAAACTTCTTTTACAACTTTTTTCCATAAACTCTATTTGGAGTTAAAAGTAGGAATCACAATTAATCATTGCAATGTTTTTTCATGATCGTGTGATACATAAATTTAATTGTTTTTCCTCTAAATTTGCATGACTTGTAAAATCACTCATGGAAATATTTGTGCAATTTGTACATAAGTTGTCCAGAATTTATAATTAAATAATCTTCAATATTCAAATGAACATTAGCATCATTATTGCCTTTGTAGAAATGAAGACGTCTTTTCAATTCTTGGTCAATTATTAAAGTGAGAGACATGGTTCTGTGTTTGAAGGGAAAAAAAAATCGTCAGTGTGAGTTTCTCTTTTAAACTCAGACATGAAGCAACTTGTCAATGCTACTGTGACAAATCCATGATTTAACAGATATTATTAAGAAAACTAACTCTTTACTATGTTCTGTAGCTGTAAAGAATAGCTCTTTGCAGTTTTAAACTTGCAGAATGAGACTGATCATTTTAGGAGCTAAAATCTGAATGTGGTAGCTAGCTTTGATAGCCATTCACTAACAAATAGGATTTATCTTATCTTCCCTGCCATCCCTGCATCCCTGCCATGAGTGTAGGCAAAATGGTGTTAGTCATCACCTGCAGCCAGACTGTCTTTTCAAAGGCACCACAGCCAGAAAAGTTTTCTAGGGGAGATAAAGATGGTACTTGTTTTCTGGCCCAGTCTCTTGGAGTTCACCCAAATGAATTAGAGTATGTTCAAGTTAAGTGCTCTTTTCCCTCCCCACCACCTGGAGCCTGCATCCCTTCAGATGGCAGGGTTTGCTCACTGCAGCTTCAGAATGCCTGAGGAATAAACATGTTTCCCTACTGAGTATTTCTGCATTAGACCCCTGAAAAGCAGTCACGCAGACCTCACCTCTTACAAATTGTATGGCCTCAATCTTCATACCCCTGGCAGATGAGGACAAATGCAAATACTATGCATAGCTTAGGCTGTCAGTTAAATACAACTTGGGTCTGTCTATTTCTGTTACTTAAATAGCTATATAACAGTTGGTGGCTTTTAGAAAAACCAAAACAAAAAAGGCTAGAGTGGTTTTGATTCCAAAAAACATTTTTTCATCCATGATTTAATTTCTATCATAAATCCTTCTCTTCTAGATCATGGTCTTTCTAGGATAGAGAGAAACATTTAGGAACTTTTTCTCTCTCTGCCTTTTGTAATGGCTATGAAGATGTTCACAGTGTCACCGTAACAATGCACATACCATTAAATATACCAAAACAATTAATTCCAGTCCCATACATGTACATTAGATGTTTCTAAAAAGATCCACTTACAAAAAAAACCCTGCCTACGCAGTTTCCATGAGGTAAATAGTTGTTTCTCATAAATCCTTTTAACTTCAGAATAGCGACTAAAAAGAAGATTGCAAAATACCTTTCTTTGCTAATCAGTATATTGCTCTAGTCTTGAAGTCGCTGCTTGAAGTAAAGCATTGGCTAACTGCAAATATACATCTGCAACAAATACATGGTGTTATGCTGGTACACATTTGCATGTCTTCTCTTATAAAACACTCTTTCAAAATCCTAACGTTATCTTAATAAAAAACCCCAAACAAACTCTTTTAAACTGTTTCTCTATCCAGTTTAAAATATGCATCAACTGACATAAGAGAACACCAGGCATGTATTATTTTGAGCTTTGGTTTAAAATAAGTACTGACTGTAATCACTGTATGCAGGATATTTCTGTAACATTTTCCACTTTATAGAAGACTGGATAATGAAAGGAGTAAATCAGATCTCTTCAAAGATCCTTTCCCTTCCTTTGGCAATCCCACCTTTTCTTGTTCAAATAAGCTTGCTATGTCCAATAAATGAAAAGGTAGAGATAGCTTATGAGCACTCAAGAATAATTTCTGCTTTCTGAAGTCAAATATTATTATGAAATATATAGCATATATTTTTCTATCATATTTGCAGGGTTTTTTGCATACATTGCATTTCTACATTTATATGAAAAACTTTACTAAAGGTAAAACTTTAATAAGATGCACGTTTACAGAATGATAAATTTAGAAAGTACGGGCTTGGAAACTGATAGAAGTTTCCATAGTTTCTATAAAAAGAAAACCTTGTCTAAGAAAATATCTAAAACTGCAATACTTTGTTTTTGTTTTTATTTTAGTTTGAAGTCCAGACAAGAAAATGTTATGGATCAAACTACCAGAGAATTAATTTCTCATCTCTTAAAAGAACCCTATTTGCAGTACTATATGCTTTTTCATATTTTGGTTTTGTTTTATTTACCTTTAAACTTTTAATAGAAAATCAAGCTCCAAATAATCTTCTTTTGTGTATTTTCTTTTCAGGGGATAAATGCAAACCTACTGAATACACTGAAGTGAAAAATATGTTATTCGATCTACAAAATCAGAGATACATTGCACAATCAAAAGATAAATCTGTTGGTGAGAAAATGGCGTTAAAGAAACTTCTTATAGATCAAATGTTCAATTATTTTGATTCAGACAACAATGGACTTGTGGATACTAATGAGTTGTCTCAGGTAAGGTTTACTTTTTGTTTCTATTAGCACAGTGACTATTCAGATGTCTTTTTCAGGGAATGTCATATCACATTTTAGAAAATGTGTGTCTCCGAGATGGAAAACTTCATTTGAGAATTTTTGAATGGCTAAATTATTCAGAAATTCTGTAGTGATTATTTAGAAATCTGAATATAATGCTTTGAAATATACTGTAGTGTGTTAGAATGCTCTAGGCTGCTGTGACCATGAGTTGTTTTATTATCCATGGCACACTATCATCAATTCCAAGTGTACAGATGTATTGTAGAAGCTGAAACAATTAAAATAATGAGGTAAATCGCTTCTGTAATACTAAAGAAGTATTACTGCTTTATCTTAGTTAGGGCTACAAAAGAAATCTTGCAAAGAGAGTTCATGGTGGTCTCTAAATAGCAAATTTTAACTAATTACAGATCTAAACCAGTAATTGCTGCTCTGGTAGGCATAGCAGCACTAGCTTTAATCTACCTAAAAGGATTAATTCTATTAAAGAGTGTTGACGGAGCAAATGTACCTTGATTTACTAGAAGTCTGTGTTTGAGAAACCTAATCAAGGCTAAACTCTTAATTAATGAGTCTAATACTAGGCAGCTGATTAAAATTTTTTAAAAATAGGACTTTTTAGATGTGAGTGTTGAACATTATCCTGTTTTAAGTTGCATGGCAGTGTTATGAAATATGCTGGAGTCATCATTTCCATACAGCTAACTTTGAAAATTTTAGTTGCAGTTCCAAGGACCAGAGGGTGATTGCAAATATAGATATCATGTCAACTACTAATATACTATTTCAGAAGATTAATTTAAAAATATTTTTCTGTACTTTTCCAATATTGATTTTTCCTGCAGCTCTTAGAATCTTTCAGAACTTCAACTTTTAAGGGACTTTGATGCCTGTATATATCTTACAAAATTTTATCTATGAATATATTATATGAATAGATAACATAGATAGGAATCACATATATAGATTTGCAAACTGTATTTAATTCTTCTCTATTCAATTGCTACATGTATACTTTTCCTTTTTGTGTGTGCATTAAACATAGTTTTAAAATAATAAAAAAAACTTCCATTATTGTGTTTTCAAACTTTCTATGCATACTTTTCCCAACATGCTTTTTTTTTTATAAGAGGAATTTATAATGGCAGATATAAAGTAGTTCTTTTTCACAAGTATAGAAACAAGTCATTCTTAAACCCCAAATATGTAGGTTTTGGTTTTGCTAAAATTCATTGCAGAAACATCAAATTATTCAACCTACAGATGAATGTAAAGTAAATTCATTGTAGTGTTGTTTGCATTGTTATTGTATGGTTTGACAAGAGACTCAATTAACCCCATGAGGGACCCATGCTGGAGCAGGCAGTTCCTGAAGGACTGCGCCCTTTGGAAGGGATTGATTCTGGAGCAGTTCATGAGGAACTGCATCCCATGGGAAGGACTCATGTTGGAGCAGTTCATGGAGGACTGTCTCCTGTAGGAGAGGAAGACTAAGAGGAGTTCTCCCTCTAAGGAGGAAGGAGTAGAAAAAAGAACATGTGATGAACTGACTTCAGCCCCCATTCCCTGTCCCCTGCTCTGCTGGGGAGGGAGAATATAGAGAATATTGTCAGTGAAGTTAAGCCCCTTGGAGGAAAGGAGTTTTTAAGATTAAGTTTTATTTCTCATTTATCTTACTCTTGTCTGATTGGTATTGAATTCAGTTAATTTGTCCCCAGGCTGAGTCTGTTTTGCCCATGACAGTAATTGGTGAGTGATCGCTCCCTCACTTTATCTTAGCCCATGAAACTTTCATTATCCAGTCAGGGTCAACCATCCACAGGGAGACATTACTGTACTCCTGAAAATGTTCTCAGCATTAGGAGAATTTTTCTCAGCTGTGCTCACAGTCAAAATTTTGAAATCTGCAGAGTTGTCATAAATAATAGCTCCTGTCTGCATTTTAAATGTAATCATATTAAGGGGATATGAAAAGCAACATACTTGCTGCAGAAAACAAGGACTCCTGAAGTTAATTTATGTTCATGTGAATATGGAATTTCAGTTTATAGTGCATCTTAAATTTTACATCTCGTCAATCTTGCTGTGCAATCAGGCCCTTGGATTGCATTTATTATCTCATAGGTGTCCATATAGCCTACCTAATGTAAAATTGAAATGAATCAGTTGGAGATTGGAAATGGTGACAGCAACATTACAGTTTTATTGATGTATTTTGGATCAAAAGTCAAAAGGTTATTGAATTTGCATCTTGATGCAAGAGAAACAAGTATTTTCCTGCCAAAAAAAGCAAAAGTAGTGTTCTTAAATAAACAATTTCAAATAGTAAGAAAGGTTTGGAGTTTTTTGAATTGCTTTTTGTTTGTATGGTATGGTTTTTGTTTGGAGTTTTTTGTTTTGTTTTGGGTTTTTTTTTTTAATATTTCAAGAATCATAGCAATGCATTAAAATTGGCAGACTATTTTTTTTCTACTGTTTGAATAGTTCTATCATCTGAGTATAATATTTTTCATGGCTTTGTAGTCCAATACAGAATTGCAGCTAAAAAAGAATTTTAACTCCAATACTCTGTGTAAATGTAATAGGAAAGCAGTGGGGTTACGCAGCTCCATGCAGGCTCAGTGGACATTTTTTACCAGTATAAATTCTTCTCTGCCTTGACTGCTTTAATCTCTGTGTCTGACTCATTTAATGTTTTAGCTTCCAAATCCTGTATTGGCAAGTGAGATGTGGCTTGATTTTGAAAAGACTTACGAATTTAACCTATTATACCACTACTTGAGAAGTAGTGGTAACCAGAGAGACTATCTATCTTTCCAAACTGAGAACTGTGAAACAGGCAGGATTCTCATCATCTTCAGCATCTCTGAGCAACGTATCTGCAAGGTGGTTCCTTGAAGGGTTTGGTTTGTTTTTAAAGCATTTTGGCACATTTTAAATGACTCCAAAATAATGGAAGATAATTGAATCTTCTGGTTAGCTATGAATGTTCAGTTGTTAACAGATTTGTTTATCTATTTTATCTTATGCAAAACCAAGCCAGAATTTAATAAAAATTTGTAAATGAAATAGCAGTGTTTTGATCACTGTAGACTGCTTGATTACTGTATATTGTTTTTGCTGTATAGATGAGGAAAAAGAGCAGAAGTGTTATGGGTAGGCATGGGAATAAAATGTGTTTTTCCAGTTATGAATGCAGTTATTCTACTATGGTGTAACTGCTATTTTATAAACAGTCAGCCTTTTCTGGTTGCCATCAGTAAAAGATGCACAGGCTCTAAAAATGTTTCATCTTGCTCAACCACAAAATTCAAGTTCCTTTTTGAAGGAAGAAGTGTGTGAAGTGAAATAATCTATACTTGATTAGACTTAGAGATGCTTTTTTAAATTTATTTCTTACACAAGTGAACTAAGAAAGCAAAATTTTACAGAAAAGGGAAGTGACATAGCCTGAAAGCAAGTCGAATATGTAATAATTATAATAAAAATAACTTCTCTTCTTCCTTTCCCTCCTTTCAATGATCAGTTTTTAGATTCAAAGAAAGAAGTTAGCATCCTTATTTATTAACTGATATCTGTAATTTCAAATACCTGCATATATTTCTTTTACTTACCAGCTTAACGTAGGACAAATGAAAATACATTTCATTTCTATAAAAACTCATCCTTACTTCGGCAAAAACAAAGTTATTTTGGTTTTATTTCTGTCTTAATGATGATACTTTTGCACTTTATGCCAGCCAAGGCTTCATGGGACTTGTTTGCAGAGGCACAACTTATATAAATTGCATCCCTCTCTGTCAGACTTTGTTTCTTAAACTGATCAAAATACTTGGTTGGACCCTGGCATTTAAATTTTTACCTTCACGACTTCTGATTTTGCATCTAATCAGTGCTGTTATTAAGAGTTATTTGGAGGGCTTGGAACTCAGAGAAGCGATAATGAGTCTATCTCTTCTTTGTGTTTTTAATCAACTTTAGTTTTCACTACATGTTACATAAGCAGAAGAAAATTTTGTATGTTGAGCTACAGTTCTATTTATTTTCTGCCATTAATTAGGGACATATTATTTAGCTTGCAATATCTATTTTTACTATCACTAATCTAGGAAAAAAAATAAACATGTGCTATATTCAATTCTAGGTTCAAAATAAATATAAGAACCCTGCATGAAACATTAAAATTGTGGGAAATTAAGATTTTCTTAGGGAGCAGTAGCGAGATAAAGCTTACAAACACTGTGATTGTCATACAAACTCTAGCATCTTGATCTTTCTTAGGTGCCTTTGATTTTATCAAGTAGCAGCATTTCCCATTATATTCTTGCAGGCTGTGAAGGAAGCAGGAGCAAGCTTCATTTCTTGAGAAGATTCAGGGACTGGCACTAACTGGAAGTGGGCACAATGGTGCAGGATTTTGTTTGCACTCGTTCTTTTATCTTGATTAAGTCCAGAGCCACAGTCTCTAAGTGATGGTGGTTCCAGGTTTAGTTCTGAGATGTAGAATTTTATCCAGCCTATCTATGTGGCTCTAATTCCTATTCTGGTTTTATACTGTGAGCTAGACATCTATAGCATTATATTTGCAGACACCTAAAGATTCATTTATATCTTCCGTGTCAGATTAGGTCTTCCCTCTGCTAAGTGCAGAATTGGAAAGGCAGGGAAATGTGCCTCTCATTGGACAAAGTTCCCAATTGGAACTAATTGGGAAATTAGTTTGCAGAAAGACATCTCATATCCGAGCTATGTAACTTGATTAATTTGAGATAGTATTGAGGTAATACCTTTAAATGAAATTGAGCACGTGCCTTTGTAGGCCACTAGGTGTGGGTTTAGCAGTTCTGGTATCCATTTGCTCGGGGATATCTGCATCGTTCTGTGATGCACAAGTTCTGTATCTTTACATATATCAAAGTGTGAAAACACTACTATAAATAGATGACTGTGTTGCTACCCTACAGAACTTGGTGGTAAAGTATAAAAATATTGATTTAACTAGATTAATGGAAGCTAAAGCAAGGAACAATTTACCAGCTTTTGTTATCAATTTGGTATCATAATTAATAAATTATTTTAATTTATAAAAAGTTATGCTGCTGTGGAAGATAGTGGAACGAGTAATTGAACCCCCCTTATGCAGTCAGAATTAATTTGGAACACAGTTCTCACAATGTCTGGTGTTTGATGTACTTGGTGTTTTACCAAGCACTGAGTGGCACTGTTGTGAGGAGGTACTTGCTTTTAGGGAAGATGAATGCACATTAACTGAGTGACCATATTTGATTTAAAGGAAGGTTTTGTTTGTAGTTGTATTTATGTAGCATTTTCCTTGGGGAGGTACATAAAGACCGTTAATCACAGGCAAGCAAAAAAACCACTGACCAATAACACTTCAGGTAAGATGGACTAACGAAGGATGTGTTATGTTATTTGTGGTCTAGTTTCGTAATATCTGCAGATTTTTCATTTTAACTGTCAGAAATCAGATTAAAAGGAATGAAACAATGTATTCTGATGTGCAGTGTGAAATTTTTAATCAGATTACTTTTCCCAGCCTTCTAAAATTTGGAGTTGTACAGACTAAATTTCTGAGAGGCTCTGAACTGAGGTAACAGTATGCTATTTCATAGGAAATAGATAATTGTGTGCTATATCTTTTAGAAATTTAATCTTTTCCAGAAAATGCAAATCTGTCCTCCATATTTCAAAGAGTATTAAATTCTGATGGATAAATTTAATTTTTTGGAAAAGACATATTTAATTTGAAAATGTGGGTAAGTTTCTAAGCTTTCAGTATTTATGGGGTTTCACAATGAACCATGAACAGTTTTGCTGTATATTTTGCATTTTACCAGTTTATAATATTGAAAGTAAGTGCTTCAGTGTCTTTATGCAAATTCAAACTAAAAATAGTGGGCATAAATATTTGCGAACATTCTCTGGTATGAATTTTCAACTTAAAAGTTGGAAATAAAATAATCCATGTATGACCAGTATGGCAGAATCAACAAACAGCAATAAAATTGTGCTGACAATCTTAATCAGGCTTTAACCTTTATAGTAAGTATTTTGTTTCTAGGTTGTGACTTGCTAAAAATTTTGCCAGTTTTTCTCTACCTCCCTAACAAATCACCATTTAGTTTTACCAAGGAGTAGACATTCTGAGTTTAAAGAATTGGCTTAAGATACTGTTTCATTGCATTTTACTCTTCTCTGTGGACAGAAGTTAATAGATTAATAGAATTTAAAATTTAAGGTGCATTGTTGGATCATCTGTGATACAGAAATGTGAATATATGAAGTATGAATATATGATGGTGTATACATGGAATTTTATTCTATTTATATTACACTTTTAAGTAAAGTACTGTCTTGCAAAAATCTTCTATAAGGAAGTGTGCAACTTTAATTTGTCAGGATGTCATATTGGCTTTGCTGGAGCCTCATATGGCTTGTAACTTCATATCACAGTTGATCTGCACTTCAAGTTGCTACAGAAACACGTAATTTTTCAAAATCCATAGCCTGAGTTGTACCTGGTTCTGAGTCATATCTCGTGATAGAATCTTAGTCTCTCTCCCCTTCAAAAGGAAAAGCCAACCAACAACCCAAAATTCTATGAAGGTTAATTTTTCTTCTGATCACAGAGTTGATCTGATCCACAGATCGCATTGGAAAATTGGGAGATGGCTAGATCCCACACAAGAGAATTCAGGTTGGAACAGCTCTTATAGCAGGAAATCACAGACACAGATAATTAAGATTAATTATCATATGAAATCACTTCTGTATCTTCTAAAATCTATCCTCACAGACTCACAGTTTGGAGGGTTTATCAACAGTGAGTATATTTTCCAAAGAATTCCAAAGTATATCACCAGCATAAAAATGTCTGTACAAAAACAAAGATTGAATCTTTTATCTGTAATCAAAATGATAGGTTTACTGTAGACAAAAATTAAATAATTGCCAGGATGATAGCATGTACCTGTCTGTAGTATCATTATTTGAAATAGTAGAATCCTTCTATCCAATATATATTTTTTAATTATGATTCTTCTTTTTAAAAATATGTTGCTTTTCATTTATAATTTATCAATTTGAACAGATAACAGATTTTAGTTCAAAGAATGGAAGCTGAGAACATTAATTTTAAATTTAAAATGGGGTACTATAAAGCCAGGTGTTTTGGGGATTTAAAAAAGGTTTTCTTCGACCTTAGGTGTAAAGTTTCCTTATTTGTACAATTAAAGATAGTGAAAGCGTTTAAAGCAATGAAACAATAAGAGGAACAATGCTTTTCATACTGAATGTTCATGGCCTTGAAATTTCAGTGATTGCTAAATTTTCCAAAACACACCATTACATATTTAGTTCTTCTTGTATAACTGTAATGAGTTTAGAGTTACTAATTTTTCCCAGACTACACTTTTGTCCTTTATGTTCCAGCTGCAAGATCTACACAATTTCATATTTTCTTAATTCACTTTAATGTGAACTCAATAAAAAGGCTTTTAAAGGATGGGAAGTAGTTAGCACTAATATTCAGGTAGTGTAGTATGTATTTTTAATTGATAATAGCAAAAGGTGGTTTTGTAGTGATTTTTCTTATCTTTGTAAATGGTTTTCATACTCTCTAATGTACTAAAAAGGTGATTAGCCTTTATAATGCTTTTATATTATTATGTAGGAGATGACTTCTGGTAGCATAAAATGTTTGTGTCTTTTCCTCTAATGCTTCTGTTATTCCCTATTATTCTTTTTGGTATTTTGTGTTTACATGAATAGTAGCTGGACAAATTCCTTTGCAGAACAACTGAAAGCCCCTGTATCACTTATTTTTCAGAAGATATTCTCTGTTGATGCAAATATAATGATGGTTTTGCAATTATCATAGGAGACTGATAAAGGGTTGGAAGAGTAATTTTTTTACCTAGGAATTAACTGCAGTTATATTTTTTTCTGTGCCTAATATAAAACTGTAAACTGTGCAATATTACAATAAAAAGTTGCATAGTTTTCGTTCTTTCTAATACATGCTCTATATAATATGACAATTCTAAATCTCTCTCAGCATCTTAAAAATCTCTCAACTGGAATCTAAGTAGATGTCTGTGACATACACAGACTAAAACAAAATGGTGCATATATTAAAGAACATTTCTCTGGGATAAGTTCATTGGAGTTAAAAATCTAACAGATATTAATTTTGATCTATTTACAAATTGTATGTGTCCCCACTGAGAAACAGGAGCCTTTTCAGGTCAGCTACTTACATAACAGGTTTTGGTAAGGTAATAGGCTTGTCAAAAGCCTGTAAGAACTTGACACAATTAGTAGGGTAGTAAGAGTTTATATTAGCTACTTTTGGAAGTGTCTGCATTTTGTTTCTGTTGGTTAGAAATTAGAGGAAAAAGACATTATGCCATTTATACTTGGGAAATTAATATTTTAGGTATATTTGAATGCTTCTTAATCACCATTCCTGTACATATGAAGTAAAATCAGCTTTAAAAGTCCCAGTGTCTTTATAGTGCTTCAGTCTGACTCCATTATATATATATATGCTGTGTATATTCTAAAAAAATTTTGTGTAATTTCAGAGAGTCTGTCCTAAAGGTATTAACTTTAAAAGGTGTAATAAATAATTACAAAGTAACTGAAAATCCCTGACTTTACACAGCTGCAGTTCATTGCCCCACAGCAACCTTAAAATGATCTACTAAATGATTATTAGAAACAATTAATTATACCAGAGAACTCAAAGAGCTCAAATGTAATTTCATGGTTATAATTTTCTTGTCAGGTAATAAAACGGGATGAGCTTGGCAAGGAACTGTCTGACTGCTCCGTGTTTGATTTGCTGAAATATGATGATTATAACAGTGACAAGCACCTAGATCTGGAAGAATTCTACAGAGCTTTTCGTAAGTACCCAGACTAGCCTCTTCCTTGAATCTTGTTTTCTCTTTCTTGCTTTGTTTTTCTAAATGGTAGTTTTTTTTTATTTTTGAAGCCTGAAACGTGTGGATGCTGTACTTAAATTAGTGCAATTTAATAGTCATGGAACAGCAGAAAACTTTTTAGCAGAAATCAATGATACCCAGTAGCTTCCTGATTTATGAAGGATTTTGGTAATGGAGAATTCATGGATAATCTTTCTTAATGCCAACATGCATTGATAAGTCTGTGTTGTGTGCAAGTGGCAAGTGGTGTGGTCAAGACACAATCCATGGAACCAAAATACCTTCCCGCACCCTTTGTTTATGAGTGCTGATAAGAGCATTTTTGATAAACCCAGCAACAAATGTAACACTTCTCTTAGGTGCCTTATGGCCTCACAGAACTCGAAAGGAGGTAAAGATTTGTGGTGTAGTTTTGCAAGGTATTTGTTCTCTCGATGCCAAAAGGGTCTCAGGACAAATGTGTGTAGTACAAACAAACAACTTGACCAAATCACTGGGTTAGCAGACAGAAGAAAGATTTTAAGAGCTTTTATATAGTATGTTAAAGGTAATATCCATATATTTTGTTATATCCACATAAGAACTGATGATTTTTCACTCTTGTCTACCTAAAATTCAAGATTCGGTCTTGAAATCTGACTTCAGTTTAAAAGCTGTTGCTCCAAACTCAGTAAGATGGCAGCACAGAAGATCAAGTTTGTCCTAAATTCTTTTTATAATTACTTATTATATGTTGACTAGTCCATTAATGTATCTTTATTTCGAGTAATTACAGACTGTTGCTTGAGTCTTCTTGTAGTTAATCTTTGGGCAGATGAGCACTCAGCCACTTCAGGTGATTTCAAATGAAAACGGGATAAAAAACTGCTTAGTTTTAAACTATAAAGTAGTGAGTTGATATTAGAAAAAAAAAATGCATGGAAAGCAAAAAGAATAAGCATGAAATGAATAATCAGGACAGACTGCCTGAAAGTATCTCAGTTTTTACCGTTGAATTAGATTTTTATTTCTCTGAAAGTCTTTCAGAAAGTGTGATTTTGTGATGCAGCTTAGCTGAACAAATTACTTACTGCTCCTAAAAATAACTTGATCCTGCTTCTGGAGGTTATCTGACTGGCTTTCTTGCAGTGTCCTAACAGTCGCAGTCTCTCCTCTGAGTCACTTACTAAGTCAGCAGAAAAATATTCACCCTCCACATCCCACCCCAATCCTGTTGTGTGACCTGAATTGATTAAGTGAAAGGTCAGACCATAACTCATGCAAAAGAAGTGTGAGCAGAGCCAAGAAATAAGGTGGAGGAATAAAATGGGAGCTCTTAGGACATTGTGATGGTGAGGTAAATTATTTCATCTGCAGCAGCAAAACACTAGGAAATACCTTAACTTCTTTTTTAAAGGTTGTGATACAAGTTTGGCTTACAAAAATGTACAGAATTATATAGCATCTATAGAAACACACGCATTAACTATGATTATATGGCTAGATGTTTTACTTCTAAATCGTGATTAAGTGCATAGATGTAGAAATTGATATAGAAGCCTTTACCATATACAGCAATCCAAGAAAGTTAAAGACATGTTTAAAGCGTTAGCACGATTTTTGCAAGCATTGTATTAATGGAGGCATAACATTGTTCTTCGAAATAAGACTTTGATATGTCTCTGAGGGACTATTTTCTATAGTTTTAAAACTCTAGACATAAGAATAGCTTTTTGTTATGTATTTTTAATGGACTTTTGAATAATGAAAATAATTTCCATATGGTATGTTAAGCATTGCCTTAATATGAATGTTAATGAAAACATTAGATTATATAAGATTAGGAAGCATTTAGGTTTCTTTGTTGCAGTAGAGTAGTGGAGAAGACCCTATTTAAAACTAAGAGGCTATCTTGGAAGATGATTTCTAGAGTAAGATTCATTCTTCTATGTCATTAACAAAACTTAGATGAATTCATTACATATTGAAAAAGAAAACCTAAAACCAGCTGCTACTTCATTGTATGGTGTGTACCCAGAAAGCCAAAGAAATGTGACAAAGTATTAGGCTCTGTAATGAAGATAAAATAAATACTTTTGAAATGAATTTGAGGATTAACTGTAGTTCAATTTCATTTTATCTTAAGAGAGTTTGGGTTCAGTTAATTTGACCTATGTCACCAGCATTAATAAAAATTATATAATACTATAAAAGTATACTAAGCTAAGCAAAACCAAAACAAATTCAGTGTGGCACCTGGTCACTCAACTAGAGCTCTTATGGCTAAGCAAGATGACACAAAGCTGAAACCAAGCTCTCTACACAAGCCATGCCAACTCAAGGTAAAGCAAATGTGACAGCCCCTCTCCAGAGACCTGTGTTGTTTGCCTATGGCAAAGCTGGTGAGCTGTTACTAGTAATGCCAAGTCTGGATTTACCAGGATAAAGAGAATTAATATATACATGGAACCAGATCCATGTATAGAAATGTACACAAGAAGCATCACAACACATCTTCCACACAGTATTCCACAAAAAATATCTCTTCAATTAAGCATCCACCTACAAAATAATTAAACATTTTAATTTTCTTTAATAAAGTGACATAGGAAGGTTACAAATATTTATTCCAAATAGAAATAAACCTGTATTTTTTCCAGGATTTTCTTTAAGTACATATTATTTTCAAGTTTGCATTCTATTTTATTATACTCTAATGATTTATTCTTTTTCTTATTATGTTACATTATGATTATATGTTGTAACATTAAAATGATCCTGTTTTACAATATGGAAAAGATAATTTTTCACCAGTTCGGACACTTTCAAACATCTAGAACAAATAGAAAGCAAAACAGGAAAGTTTTTTTTCCCAAATTATTTTCATAACTATCTAATGAGTGAAAGATTATAACTGAGTAATGGTATTTCCAGGGGATTTTCTTCTAAAATATTATAGTGTTACTTGTTATTTGGAGACATTTAAAGGACTTAGCCATTAATTCAAATAAAAAAGTGCTTCTAGAATTTTTTGACCTCTTGCATGGTCCCATCAATTGAACTTGGCAGTGTGTTTTTATAGTTTTTTTCATTCCTTTATAGCTACGATTTTAATGTACATATGGAACCTAATCTCAGTTTAATACCTGCTATTCCCAGTGGAATTGCCTCTATCCTTAATTGTAGTGAAGGTGTGGATTTGAGAAATGTCAAGTTCTAATTGAAGTTTGTGTAACTGCTAGAATATGCATTACTGACTTTTATTCACTCAAAATGGCAGTGAAGAAAATTTGGCTTTGCGATGATGGAGAAATTGATCCTATTCAAAGCTTCCACACAGAATTCAAAGGAGTTTGTTTGTTTGGTTTTTGTATGTTTAATTTGTGTAACAGAAATCTAAGTCATATGAGCACAGAAATGCTAAGGCAAGGTCGTAGAGGCTGGGCAGAGCATTAGGGGTCACAGCACCACAGTTTTTATGCATGGCAATACCACAAGGGTTCTTTTCAAGCCAGTTTGTACCTAGCACTGCTAAAATATAAAATGTACAATAGTTAACAAAATATCCTTTAAGTCATATTTGAATTTGATCAACATTAAAGAGGTCTCATTTTCTAAAGGTAATTATCCATCAGCATTTTCTATTAAGCATAGAAGAACTTTTGAGAAAGCTGGAGAAGGTGTGAGGAAAGTCGTAAGAGAAATTTGTGTCCTCAGCCATGGCCTAAAAATGGGATAGTCATGGTCAAGCATACTCCTAGTGTGCACTTTTCCAGCTGTGATTTCAAATAGTATTTAAAAACACTTAGGTAAGATTTTGAACACAGATAGGATTAAAAATCATCTTCACTATGGTGCTGAACAAACTACTCCATTAAAGTAGTTTCTTTTTAAAGAATTAGGCAATTGCATTTTATTTAAATAGGAATACCTATCTTTGGAATTAATTATCAGTCTTGTTTCATTAGCATTTGCAGGTAGGACTTTTTTCATTGGCATACTTAATTAGAAATTTTCCTCACAAATACCAGCAATTCTATTTTTAACTCCAGCAGTAGAAAAGGAACCACCTTAAGGGCAAAGATGAAGCATAGGCTGTTTTAAAGGTATTAATATGCACATAATTCTGTATCTATACAGACATACATATACATGGTTGCTTGTATTCTGTGATTTACTTTCAACAGTCTCATTTTATCTGACAAAATGGATACACATTAGACTGGACAGCCAAATGTAAATAACTATGTGCAATGGAATAAAAAAATCCCTTTCCCCCTTCAGAAGGTCAGATGCTGAGGCAATAACAAACAAAGAATATGTGTGAGAGGGGGCTCTCAGCCTTGAATGTTTCTGCCAAGCTTCACAGGATGTTGCAGACAGATGAAGATGCTTACTGGCTTCTGTAAAGTTTTACCTGCCATTTTCTGGGTGTAGGCTGTTTTCATATTGTGAGGGGTAAATTGTAGTGCAGTAGCATCTATCTCCTAATTATTTGTCTGCTATATTCCCTAACAGTTTAATTAGATCAATAGTGTGTGCAGAGAGGAACCTGAAAAATTACTTCCTCTAACACAAGTAGATAAAGCAGAAAGTTTAGCTCTAGCTAGATTTTTGGAACTTAGGACTGAAGGAATCTGCTGATTCAGTCCTCCACTGCTTTGGCCACGTCACGTAAAATTATATCCTAAAAGTGATCCAGTTCCATCTTAGTGTTTCGTTTTGCTTTTCTGCATTCCTTCCTCATCCAGTCCAAAGCTAAAGGATTTTTTATCAGCAAACATTTTTTTTAGACGGGGAAGTATATATTTTACTTTTTCTGAAAGGGCAGGCAAAATCCTAAGATGAAGGAGCTGAACAAAAGCTAAAAGGGGTGTGGAATACAGTTGATATGTTCTGTTATGTAAATCTCAACCAGTGTGCTTCCTTTATTTTTCAAGGGTTTTCTTTCTTTGGTTAATGTCTCCTGTGGTATTATGATAATTTTGTGTTTGCTGTAAAGTTGTCTCCTTTTGTTTTTCTTCTAATGTTCTTTTCTAAAATAAATAATCTTACTTGTTTTCCTCCTATATAAAATAAAATTTCAAAGCAGATACTTCAAGTGGCCTTCATGGTGGGCTGTAAAATCTCAAGGCATAGCACAAGGAAATAAGTGGTAATAAATTATTCTGTTTGATCACTCAGCAGATGTATATGTAGGCACTTCTCTTTGTAATTTCAGTAGAAAGAATTACACTAACTTAGACATTTATTAATAAAACTGATTGAATGCAATTAATATAAACCCCAAGTTTGTTTTACATAATTGAACTAACGGCTCTATGTATCAATTGACATCCTGCATGAAATGAAGGAAAAAAAAAGCAATGTCTCTCAGCATTGATTCCTATTGTTACTATTCCTGTTGTTACTATTCTTGATGTTGTCTTATGCTCAAAAAAAGGGCTGTGTCCACAGAAGGACTGTGGGCACTGTGGACTTGACTGTAAAAATTACCCCATGACATTCACAAGAAAGAATTATGTGAGAATTATCTACGCAGAACAAATATGACCTAATTGTCATTCTTCTATTAATGATGCTTTGTAGTTTTGCTGGAATTACGTGTGCTTTCAGGCATCACTCGACACTGTTAACAATAGCTAATCTGTTGTGCAGCTATTATTGGGGATCTTGTATGTTGCTGCTGTACATGCTAATGCTGTATATACGTAAAAATGCCCTACCCTCAGTTTTGAAATGGCATTCAGGTCAAAGATATCAAATTTGGGTTTCAAGCACTCCTTGTTGCTGAAGTATTTGTATGAAGTGATTGATATACCTCCAGTCATAAGAGATATTATGGAATTTTTTGATATGGTCCAAAATTACAGAACTTGCTTTGGGCTCACCTTTTAGGAGGCCAGTGACTAATATGACTGTCAAAATCAGTGCTTTGTTGTGTCTTGAATCATGTGGAAAGAAGCAGCCAGAAGTTCCTATAAATACAGTGGTCATTATGAACACATATGCTTAGTTATTGTATTCTCTCAGTCCTGAAAAAATATTCTGAAACATCACTGCTTTCATTATAATAGCTCTACTTCTACTTTAAGTTGTCAAATGCAATAATTACAGGTGCATGCTCAGAAATTGTATTTTGAGATGTGATTTTTTGTTTCTGAAGCAAAATAGATCAGAATTAAAAAACAACCAACCAAACAACCCTACAACAAAATCTAAATTTTAAAAAGGCCTATACTAAATTACTCAATGAAGCAAATGAGACTTCCCACTGGATTCCTTAAGTTATCTCGAAGTCCACAAAGGCTAATTAAAAAAAAACCTAATGTAATTTATATTTCAAATTAATTCAATATGAGGTCCCAAATATTGTATTTAGTGTGTAATCTGAGTCAGAGCTTTATGACTGTGATGAGTCTTCAATAGTAAAACATGTTAACAAATAGTAGAGGAAACATTTTCTGAGGGGGGAAGAGGTATTATTCTGTCTCCTGCTACCATTAATTCCTTTTCAGCAACAACTTGAGTGTATTAGATTGTTCCAGAGGGTGTTATATTTCACCACTAGCCTCTGAAAACACCAGTTAACATCGTACTGAGCAGGAGCTATTGGACTTCATGGTAATTTTTTTTTTTTTTGCTCAACCTGATCTATCTCTCAAATTCTTACCTGTGCTATGTGTATTTTCAATCTAGAGAATCTCAGCTGGAAGAAAATGCACTCTCTTTTATTAGTGGGCCAAACTTTAAACTGATCATTAGAAACAAGGAAGTATCTAAGGTTTTAAATACTGTTTCATGGATTGAAGCAGTGTGCCTGAAATTTCTCACATGCCACTAAGTCAACTGATTACTATGACAACTGATTTTTTCTTCACGTTGGGGGAATCAAGTAACATATTTATGGCCACTATAGGTTTGCATGAGTAAATAAATATTTCACAGGCTCTTTAGGCATCATACTGAAGAAATTGGGAGATGATGTTTATGAACCTTGAGCTCTGCTGATCTCTAATCCTATCAGTGCATTTACCTGGAAGCTTTTGCCTGCTTTGGTGATGTAAGTTACTAGAGATAGCACTACGAAATACAGGATTGCAGAGGATGAAGACTGGAACGAAACACCTTAGTCATAGCAGCTTTGTTTCAGACAAGGGGATTGGTAGAGGTTGACTTGCATGGCATTTGTCACTGGCTCGAAATGCTGGAAACTGAAGTCTCGTGTGTCTTTCAATGAGCTTATTCTGGAGAATGACACAGAATGGTGAGGAAAAAGTAAACACCAAACAGTTACACATATTTGGCCATGGTTAACAAGGTATTGCTCAGGAATCAGTTATCTGTGGTGAGCTATAGTATTGTTGCTAATATTTTTGTTACGTTGTGAATTATGGGAATATTTTCATCTCTGCAGAGCAGTGTACCTGTAAGGTTAGGCTATGACTGATGTTCCAACATCCACAAAAGCCTTCATGTAGATGTATTAAGGAAATTTAAAGAAAAAATTAAAATAATAATTTATAATTAGTTTCCTTTATCAACTATTTTAAAGGAAGCTCTCTTTGTTCTTAATGGAGGTGAGGTGGAGAGAGGAAAGGTGCTATCAGAACATAAGAAGTAATTACTGGGCATTAAAGGAGACAATCACCACCTAATCCACAAGCAAGAACATTAAGTATCTCTACTTCAAGGCAGAATTACTCATCTGGAACTATCATGAATATTAATAGCTCATAAAGTATTATTTAGAAAGAAATCCATTTGATTAATCTCTTCATTGTTTTCCTTTTTTGGCGTACTGGTGCTTTTTAAATATCAAGCACTAATGTTCATTTTAGAAAAGTGTTACATAGTAATTTTATTCAGAACTTTTTTGGGTTTGGGTTTTTTTTTCTTTTTGGTTTGTTGATTTATTGTTTGGTTTTGTTGGTGGTGATTTGGGGGTTTTTTAGAGAAGTCTGGCTTGGGTTTTTTAGTAACTGTTCTACTCTGCTTTCTTTGCTTGTTCTCACATTTGGATAAATAAAAATTATAAAAAATCATTAGAAGGATGTACAAGGTTTTTAGTAATTCCTTAGACATCTGGATTTCTTAAGAATATCTGACATTTCCACTGTAAAATAAAATCCACAGGCATGGTTTTGTACCAGATTTTATGAAAGTACTTTGAAAATTCTGTAAATAGAGTTAATAGAAAAATAATAATTCCAATTTTACAAAACTTGTGAGAACTCCCTCACTAGACCTTAGAGAAAAGTGCGTTACATTGCACTGTGAAGTTTTTTGTTGAATGCCCTCAAATATCCATTACATACAGTAAGGAGAAATTGGCTCAAAAATACCTGCATTGCAGAGAAATATTTTGGAGAAGAAACCCTTCTAGTTCCCTTCATTGTTCATGGTGGATTAGGTTCCAGTAAAATTTTCTTATTTCAGGAAATTTCATTCCTAACTTAATTTCTCAAAATAATAGGACAGTTAAAACTTTTATTGCAGCATTTCTCCATAGCTTTTGAGTTTGGTATATTTTCTTTCTCTTTAATATAGTGATTCCATAGTGTGAGGGTTTTTTTATGTTGTATGCTTTTGCAGTTTACAACTATCCTATTACATATGTATTTTTGACTAACTGAAGTATACAGTGAGGGAAATATTTTATTAACTATGTCAAAGAAAATTTGGATAAAATAATTTTCAATATGAAAATTATTGATTTATTACATTTTAAATAAAAATAAATTGATCTTGGCATCTCAAAGACATTTGAAAATACATTCACTTTGAAAGATATATAAAGGTTTGGGTTTTTTTAAGGCAGAATATTGTTCTTTAACACATCTATCAATCCTATTGGTCTACTTTGTAATGGTTGCTAGTACATATATTAAAAAATGCTAATTTTTTTAGTATATTTACAAAGTGCTTGGATAAAAGGATTCCATCATGATAAATTGTTATTTCTCATTAGTACTTAACTTCATTTTCTGAAGTTATATATTGAATGAAGGAAAATATAATTTACATGTTGTTATTTTAACTCAGGAAATTAGGATCAGTTCAATCCAGTAGTTCTAGACCTACTTGGTATGTTTGGAGATATACATGAAAAGCTCTTTATTTCATTCTGTTTGTTGTTTTTTAAATTTTATTTCAATAGGTCTTAATCTCTTGTCATCAAGCATTTGCCTGGTTAGGCACATAAGTGTTTGTAAGTAGCTTCTAATATACTGTCAGTGCTATGAATATTTGTATGTGTCTAGAGTTAAGGAGTGTGAATTTAAGCTGCTAAAACTTGGTATAAATATTGACAACTATGGGTAGGGCAGAAAGAATATCAACTACTCCAGTTAAAGCTATTTCAGTGGTCTGTGATATTGTAAACTGTGAGACTAATTGCTTCTCATCACTCCTGGCTTTCCAAATCTTCAGAAATGAACATCCCATAATTGCATATAGTATTGTTTATGTCTTCATTAAAGAATTACATGTGGGCTGAATTCAGTAGGAATATTTATGCATGTATGGGTTGCATATATTTGATAAAATTGTCTATCGTGAAATAGATGAAATTGTCTGACTCGACTCCCTCTGGTGACTGCAGCCCTTATTTAGCTGATTGAATATTACCTGAGATGTATAGATGTGGCACTTAGTGACATGGTTTGGTGTGGACTCCTCAGTGCTGGATTAAAATTGGAAATGATGATTTTATAGGTCTTTTCTAATCTAAATGATTCTGTCATACTATCTTCAGCCTAAAAACATCTTTGCAATTTCCCAAATGTATTATGGATGCTGTTGGATATTAAAAAAGCCGAGACTTGCTGTTGGGTATTAAAAAAGACCAATCTTCTCCCCAGCTCCCAACAAGAAAACCTGAACATTTTCTACCAAAAGAAATGAGGAAACAGGTTAACAAAATATCCCTTTTTCTGTATTATATACAGAATTAAATTGTCAGTAGATTCTCAAGCTGGTTTTCTAAACACATCATGCTCAGAGTGTCAAATCTTATCTTAAGTAGGTTAGCAAGTGATTTATATGGAAATGCAATTTTGACTGTAGTAAAAAAGAAGATGTCATACAAAGGCTATGAAGCAGAGGTTCACATAGTGCAATATTGTGTCAAAAGAGGTCTAAAAAAAAAGATGCAAAATAGTGAAAACCTAGAGGAGAGCAAAACCACATAAGCCTTCTTTATGTAGTTATTTAGTATAAGAATTGGGAACTTGATTGCCTAAGATGGTAGGGATCCAACAAGTAATCTGTTTGCCACTCTGTCACAAATAAATGTTTGGAAAAAGGATAATTTTTTAAAAATGTGTTTTGCATTATGATTATAATTCTTCCCAACTAAGACATCTGGTAGAGATATATTTCTTGGAGGGAATTTTAATAGTGTTTTCAAACTTCCTGAGCAATCTATTTAAGAAATATTTGATGCTAAACAAAGATTAATGTTGTGTTCCTGCTTACGAATTGTTGAGTTAATGTCTACTTTGAGTAACAACATATACATGTTAACTTTTCTGGGTTAGAACAAATGTGTATCTACTGCAGTATCTTCGTGTAAGAATGCTTATGGAAGATTGCTAAAGAAGAAAAAGCATATAAGTTTCTTCTAAAATATTTTCTCTTCTTTAGGGATTTTTTTTCTCAGAGACAGCCTCTCTTTAATAGCTCTTGATGGATGCCTCACTTATAGGTTTGTTTACTTTTTGGACCCGTGTGGAATTAATATCTACAATATTCTGTTTCAGAGACACAATAAAATGTGTCCTGGTTACAAGTGCTATCTTTTTTTCTTCATTATGCGTAGCTCCTGTTTAGTTTAAGTTTTGTGTGATAAGAAACCATGAACAATTGTTCCATGTTTTTCTCTGAAACAGTTTTGTTGTGTTTGTTTTTTTTTTCTTTAAGTTCCTGATATATCTTTGTAGTCATCTCTTTTCCATTCTGAAATTCCTCAGTCATTTTATAGTTGTTTGTATGTGAAACCTCCCACATCATCTTCGATCATTCTTGTTGTGTTTCTCTGTTCTTTTTCAAGTTTTACTGGAAGTTTTTTTACAGAGGGAGGGACATAAAGCAAACAGTCAAGTTGCTCAGGCAAAAATGGATTTATACAGTGCCATAGGATTTTTTTTTCTGAGTACCAGTCTTTACCTCATAATTCCTTTTATTTTGATATTGCCAGGAATAAGTAGATGTTTTCATAAAACTGCAAAGAGTACTCTAAAGCCTGTGTACTCAATACCTGAGCAATGCTAACCAGTCGAGAGCCTATCATTCTGTAAACAAGGTTTGGCACTTTTTAAATTTCCTTCATGTGACACTTTCAATATTGAATTAAGTATATTGAATTTGGCATGCCAGTATCGCAGGTAAGGTCTTTAAGCAAATCAGCTTTTATGTTTGGTACCTAAACTACCTGATAAGTTGTTCTCAAGAAATTCTCTCCCAGAAAAATTTATGACTTTACTTCCTTTCCACTTCTCCTGGATGATGTTGAGCAGTGTGAGTTTCAGTGGAAGTCTAGGTGCAACTCTGCTGGTGACTTTTCTTCATAAGAGACCTGCCAACAGATTTCAAGATCTGGTGTCTGAGAAAGGGTAAAAAAATACTGTGGGTAGGACTGTATGATACAGGACTGAAGTGCTCAGAGTCACAGCTTAATCCCATCTGTCTTTAGGTTGTGCTTTAACCTTTGTGCTGATCTCCTTAGATGCATAGCCCATTGCCTGCGTTGATCTTGGGGAAACATGCCAGATAGGCAAAGCTGCGAGCAGAGTATCCACAGTCCTTGTTCTCAGAATATGTCACTGAGCTCAACATGAAATCTTGGTTCTTTGCACAAACACCTGGTCTTAAGAGGAGTAAAAGTCTCCTCACCGAATAACAAAAAATTAGAAGCCTCTGTACAGTCAGATAACAGAGCCTACCTTGAGTTTTGCTTGCTTTCTTTTTCCCCTCTAAATGTAAATAGGCACTTCAGCCAGGTGATAGATTTTTTTCAGAATCTCTTTCATATTAAAACTGCTTTCATTTATTCTTGTTTCTATGTTAAAGATTTCTGTGAGGAGCTGCTTCTGATTTCAGGGAACTACTGAATAACAGTTGCATGGACCCCTTCTTTTTATGCCAAAATATAGTAGTTCTGCTATGGTTTAGGCTTTCTAACCACATACACAGTTCAGCTAATTTAATCCTGAATTACTATTTTGGAATACTGGCTTCTCCTCCTCCTGACAGAACTGAATGAGGAGATGGTTTTTACAAAATTTGG
Source organism: Ploceus nigricollis (assembly GCA_013399945.1). NCBI lineage: Eukaryota > Metazoa > Chordata > Aves > Passeriformes > Ploceidae > Ploceus > Ploceus nigricollis. Next base: position 254,087 of record VXBC01009533.1, on the reverse strand, counting down.
TTATTATAAAACTCAGGACAGGTCCAGAGATCTGAAATGTTTAGAAATTCTATTACCATTCTGGGAAAAAAGCCTTGAAATTTGAAAGTGAAATGAAGGTATGCAATAAATAAAATTGGCAAATTATTACATTTATAAACTTAGAGCTTCATGCATAAAAATGTGAATTACCAGGGCTATCAACTCTCCTCTTAAAGTTCCCATTTCATTATTGATTAGTTCCAGAAATACTTCATAGATTTAAGCATTTTAAATGCTTCATTTTAGGCAACAGCAAATTTGCAGCATTGGTGTTCATCATCTGTATTTGCAATAAACAGGAGCATTACATTTGGATCTATACTAGTAAAATTACTTGAAAATATTTATGCTAACTCCTAGCATTTAGATAAAATGGTTTTACTTGAACTAGTCATGTGCAAATACAATAAGCATACCGAAATTGATTTTTGCATAAACTCCTGTTTTTGTTTAGACAAATTCAGCAACATATTCTACAATAAGTAAGGTCAAAACCAATTATCACTCTTACTTCAGTGAATTAACACTTCCGTGTTCTCTGGATAAGAAATCTGTGTTTAACACCCAACTTCATTTTCTGTGAAATTTCATTTCAAGAGAAACCCGAAAACATGATAAGGAGTAATGGACTAGATGTCTTTTTAATTATATGTTATTCCTAATGCAAATTACTGGCTGTTCTTACCCGTATACCATTTTTCTTAAGTTATTGCCATATAAATACTTTTTCAATATAAAGTAAAAGTATAGCTTATAACAAAAGTTTCTTCTGTGTCTATTTTTGGATAATACAGTTTTAGGATTTTTTAACTTGCTCATCATTATGATTTCATTGCAAAAGGGTGGTTTAGATTTGCAGATGTTTTGAGATTCATTTTAACTCTTCAATTGTTAATCTGAAAAAGAGGATAAGGAAGCATTCTCTGATCACATTTACCTTCAGGTACTTTCAAACTTCTACAATGATGGAATTTTCGTATATGAAGCAAATTTTTTTGGCTTGCAGAGAGAGGGCATTTGATAATATTTGAGGTATTATATCCTTTGCTTCCCTATGATTTAATAGATCCCATAGAAACAAGGAACAGCAAAAACTCATTGTGTTTTGGATAATGTATAGGTCAAGCACTGAATATATATGCTGCAAGTTAATTAAAAATAGCAGAGTTAGCTTTAAACCAACTACTTTAGATTAAAAAGTTGAGTACAGCACATAGTTTACATTATCTAATCCACAGCAATCTTCAGCAGGAAATGTGACTTCTTCTGACTAAGCAAGACATTTTGGATATCTTTATACTCCACAGTGGACCCACTTTGAGCATTTGACTAGTAAGTTTTTCTGAGGTCATGTGTTATTCAGTGAGATACCATTAATTTCAATTGATTTCTTTGACAGCAACTAGAAAGTAGTAAATGATGATAGCACTGGTGACAGGAGTTGCTGACGAGACAAATTACATGAGGAGGCAGTTTGATACAGTGATGGATAGAGTGAAAGAAATTCGCTAAACAAAAAGATGTAGAAGAGGCTATAATTGGCAACCACTCCCTCAGAATCTGAATCTGAAAGGCATGATTCTTGGTCATTTCTCTTGGCTGACACCACATAACTGGGGAGTCCCAGCAGAAATAGTTAATGATGCTTGTAAAACGCCGAGAGGCTGTGGCAGCTCTTAGGCCTCCAGTTACTTAGATCAATTTGGAGATTTGTATACTCTGGAGATTTAAATCCATGTGAGCTGGGCTTTCACTAGTGCTAGATGGTGGGACTTTTATTGATATCCTCCTTTTATTAGAATTTATAATTAAAGTCTTTAAATTAAGGTATTAAAAGAAGTTTGTCTCTACTTGACTTTTTGTTACTGCATCATGAAATTTTAATTATCTTTGCTCATATGCCTTGGTGTTCTGTCTCATTTGATGAAGAGAATGGAGAGTGAATCATAAGTAAAGTGCAAAAAATAGCTTTTGTCTGTTAAAACTTCTGTGTCTTTTATTATTGGTGCTGAACAATGTTTAGTGAACAACACAGATAATTACAATAAGAAAAAAGAGAAAACTAATGGTAAACAAATATGTGTTTTTAAGTGGAAAAATTGCCTTTGCTTTTGAGTCAAAGCTGCTAACTAGTGCAATGCATCAGACTAATAGTTTATTCAATTTAGATTAATTGTTTAGCTGGACATGATTGCATATTCCTCATGTTCAGGATAAAGGATGCATTTGCAGAGGTTCTAGGCAGTCTTAGGTGAAACTGGAGTAAACTGAAGCTGTACTTTGAGCAAATGAAATGGTATCCAGATAAAGAACAGTATTATGCTGGGAAGCTAGGCCTGTTGAACACTTGGACAGTTTATCCTTCCTTTGGCTCACTTCCCATGCCTCTACTACGTGTTGTCACTATTACTGCTCCCTAGACTCACACTGGGACATGAAGTCATGCCAGCAGAGTTTGTAAAACATGTAGCTGTCCCTTCAAAGCTCTTGATGAAGATTTGAGAGATACTGTTAAGAGCTTTTCAGAAATCCATCTGGGCTTCATGGACTGGATCACCTTTGCCTTTTGCAACCCCACCCACTAGCATTAATAATTCAGATTTTTCACAGACTACTTCAGAACTGGGATTATTGAAGTATAGAACATGTCAGAGGGGAATTCTTGCAGGCATTTGGCCAAACTCCCTTGATCACGTTCCAGTTGTGGTCTACCTGAATGCTTGTCTGCAAAGCTGATTTCTAGCCAGCTGAAACTCTTTATTTTTACATGGACTCAATCTGTCACAAGTGTAAGACTTTTGATTTGTCTTCATAGTATTTCACAGTTTTTCAGCCTGTTCCTTCTGTTTATAAAGTTCCCTCTGAAGGACAATCTTGTAGAAGTCTGCTTCCTGATCCTCTGAATTTGGTGACAGCTGCAAGATTTCTGAGGATCCATTTTTCCTGTCAGCCAAATCACTAATGAAAACATTAAACAGTATTGAAACCACTTGTAGTAAGCTGACCTTTAGTCTGTGAAATGCTGACCCTTTGAGCCTGAAGGCTGGGTAAGATACTTACAGTTCACTCATGCTATCCACACCTCCCTAGGTAGGGTTCAACAGTGCTCTAAATGAGTGAATCAAAGCCTGGCTGGAGTAAATGATGTTCACTGCTGTTGAATTAACCATATTGCTCATGATTTCATAGTAGAAACCAGTTCAGGCTTAAATTCATGGGTATAGTCTGCTAAGTGTTCCCCTCACAAAGCTGAATAAATATAGCTTTTTCACGTCTCTAGGAAGTCCTCTGATGTTAACCCCAGTCTGTCTTTACAGGCTGCAAATTCACTAATACTGTATTTTTAAAATTTTTTTATAACATTATAGTTCATTCTTTAGTGGTCTCTGTATCTGAATTTGCCATCAACACAGGGTGGATAATCTAAATGGATTTATTCAGAGTTAAAAAATTACCATGTACTTTCGTCATATAACACCATTCATGAATACTTATGTGTGCCACTGTTTTAATGAAAAATATTATTTTCAACTTTATGGCATTCGTTTTTTTTTGTCATTTCCAATTTCCAGTACTGGGTGAACCTTGTGCTAGTGATGTGCTAAACATTTGCAGTTCATCTTATAATGAATCATAATTGGCTTTATTCCTCATTAGAATTCCTGTGAGGATTTAGAAAATGTAGTGTATAATCCTCCCTTATGTTTATTGGTATTATAAAGCTCTTGTACATGCTCCAAACTGAAATGTATTTGTTTGAAAGTAGTCAGTCATCATGGTTTATTATTTGTATCTTAAGGTTTTAAAGACATTTTAAAGAAACTACTACCAGTGGTTAAGTCAATGAATATAGCTGATAATAAAACGTCAGTGTGAGGTGTCTTTTAGAGTTGAATTTGTCCTGAAGGTGGGAGTGTTTATTTCATTCTTGGCTTTTTTCAACATCACCTTTTAACCCTATTATTGTTTACCTAGAACTATATTTACTACATGAAATTCAATTATATCTCATTCATGTAGAACGTAAGGGCAAAGTTATGACAGAGACATTTGTGAAGGTTAAGAAAAGAGACTCTGTTGTCAGTAGTTTATGCTTGCTAATCAGCAGCTTTCATAACAGCTGGAGCTTTGTACGCTCTTGAAAATTAAAAGCTGTTGAAAGTAACCAAAGTAGGAACTGAATATAGTCTGCTATTAAACATTGTCTTTAATATCAGGTCTTTTGTTCATAAATTGTTTTGCTCATCCATCCCAGATTTAGATCAAGAGTGAGATTAAGGATAGACAAACTGATTTGTAGTGACTGAATTTTTGGCAGAATTTTGGTTTACATTTCAGTGCTGATACAGCTTGTGGAGAATATCTGGTCTTTTTTTCTGCCAGATGAGTAACGGGAGACCTAGGGAAAACCCTTCTTTCAGAAAGATGGGGGCTGAGAAAACTAATGCAAATGGTCATGTCCAGTGAAGTTGGGAAAAAGTGAAGGGACATGTACAAGCTGAGGTGACCTTCTTAGTAGACAACAAACAGTTAGAAGGGAGTTGTGTAATGGTTGAAACAAGCTACATATTTTGGTGCAAGCAGGAAAGTGAATAGAATCAGCCTGAGGAAACCAAAGAAACTGACACTTGGGCTGAGACACTTTAACTTGAAGTCCGTGTTAAAAAGTATGTTACAGTTTCCAGGGGGTGGAGTGTCTGTGGAAATCAAGATGATTGAAATGTAATTTTTATTATAAGAAAGCTTTCCATTTTTTTGATTTAACACAAATTCTAATTCAATTTTCTAAATTTTGTATAGAACTTCCAAGGGGTTTTTAATTTTCCTGGCCCTATTTCGTCTTAGAAAATCCTGCCTTTATTTCATATGCATTTTATTATGAAGCTGTTCATAAGTAAACTTTCTATATGTGTGAGAAGATAGACATATACCAGAACTTCATCCTTAACGTTTGTGCTTATATGTTTTGATTAAAAGTGTGGTTATCGTAATTACTACTATTATTTTCGTCTGACAGCAGTGGTTTAATCTCTATTGATAAAAAAGGTGTACATTTTTCAGATTTAAAACATAGTAATCAATATTATTTTCATAGATTTGAACAACTCAAGAATTTTTAGTCTAGGAGTCATAATAAATTAATATCTGAAATCTACATTTTTTTTCTTACAAAAAAATAAGGTAGTCATTTTGGTAATTTGATTTGGGATCTATTTTTTTGGGGTTGGTTTGGTTTTCTTCTTTAACGTCACCTTAGTGTAGAAACATGAAGACAGGACTTTATTTTCCTTCTTCTTCATTGAAAAATACTCCGTCCATTCCAAATTAAGGTATTCTTTAGATTAAAGCAGTGGAATTGTTGACTTCTTCAGCTAACAGGCCAGCTAATGCTAGTCTATATTCCTTTTCTTCCAGGATAGTTTACTCTCCTGACTCATTATTCTAGTGTCACCACCATAAACTGCCTCTGGCCAGGCAATTTTGTATTGATGGTTGCTAAAACAATATTATCACTATATGCTTGCCTGGTGTTTTCTTCCTTATGCATTTGCTGTTGACCACTACCAGTTACAGGATACTTTTGTTCTGACCATATGGATTTATTTATCTGATTAGGGTGGCTTTATTATAAAGCTGTGTTACTGCAATAGATCATGGACTGTGCTTCTAGAGCTATGGATTCTTCTTGATGTTCCAAATTCAGACTGCATTTGGAGCTTAGACTGCAAACTTTAATCTATATGTTCTGTGTCTTTTTGTGTTTATGTCCTAGCCTCGTGTGTATGTCCCATTCCAGCACACCCTCTTTCCTTTTGTCATTTGTCTGCAATCATTCTTCATGAAAAGTGTTATCAAGAAGAAACATTTTTCCATATCAGGAATTTATCAGCAGACGTTGAATAGGAATTTTTGTATTTCAGAAGATGTGTCTTCCCATATCTGAAGCCTGATGTGATGGCTCAGCACCATAAGTCCAGATTTTGAGGGATTGTCAAGAAAAGAGTGATCTGGACTAGGGGAAGTGAGACGAAGTTTGATTTTGTAAAACTTTGTGAAAACTTTATTTTAAAGTTTAAATCTACATCTGCAATATGCATTGGCATGTTCTGTGAATGACTGAAAAGATAAACTGTGAAACTGTGCAGTTGTGGATGGGATGGTGGGAAAGCTCATATTTCAGCTAAGGAAGTGTTCCAGAGATGACAGGACTTGACACTGTAGACAGCTGAATGCTGTTCCAGGTCTTGTCAAAAAGCTATACAGGAAAATCTGAAAAGAGTGATCTAAGAGGTAGTTTCTAGAATCTTTGTTTTATAAAGGTTTGAAAGTCATAGTGACACATGTTGACTGGGTCCATAGCAGATCTACAGGATATACATGGAGAGACATAATACATATTGTTATGTATTTTATACACCTATGGAAAAGTCTGAATAGTTTCTAGTATTAATTTATATTTGCTAAAATTTATATTTGTGATCAGTGTTTTGAAAACAATTTTTTTCTTATCTTGGAACAAACTGAAAAGTCAGTAGCAATAGAAGACAATCTGGTTAATATATCTGTATTTAATTGTATACACTCCTTCTATTCTGACAGCAAGTTATATTCTGGTAGTGTCTTCTAAAGGGTGTATTACTGCTTAGATTAAGATTTAAATCTGAACAAAATATCTGAGATAAATTGTTGGGTGAAAAATAAAGTGCTCACCATCATGTTCTCCCTGTTGTCTAGACTAGCATACTTATTAGAACACTGGAGCTCCCACCTTGCCATACAGGACGAGATGTGCATTTGGGAACACACACATCTTTCCCACAATTCAGGCAGGAAGTGCTAAGGGTGCATACAAATTCTAATGGGTTAGCACACCAAGTTGTGCTGCCAAGTGTGAACCCTCCTCCCCTGCCTCACCCAGTGATGAAGCCAAGTCAGTTCCAGATGTGCTAAAAGCCAGCTGATGCTCGCTTCAGTATCTAGAGCTATTGCATAAATAGTACATCTGAATGTATTCAAGAAGGGACAAGAAGAACTAACACGATCAGTGGATGTAAATAGTAATGTAGAGAAACAAAAGGGGAAGTAGGACTGGGGAGAAATAAAAGATGAGAATA
>VXBC01009533.1:187762-243304 GCA_013399945.1 Ploceus nigricollis | reverse complement strand
CAGCAGACGTTGAATAGGAATTTTTGTATTTCAGAAGATGTGTCTTCCCATATCTGAAGCCTGATGTGATGGCTCAGCACCATAAGTCCAGATTTTGAGGGATTGTCAAGAAAAGAGTGATCTGGAGTAGGGGAAGTGAGACGAAGTTTGATTTTGTAAAACTTTGTGAAAACTTTATTTTAAAGTTTAAATCTACATCTGCAATATGCATTGGCATGTTCTGTGAATGACTGAAAAGATAAACTGTGAAACTGTGCAGTTGTGGATGGGATGGTGGGAAAGCTCATATTTCCGCTAAGGAAGTGTTCCAGAGATGACAGGACTTGACACTGTAGACAGCTGAATGCTGTTCCAGGTCTTGTCAAAAAGCTATACAGGAAAATCTGAAAAGAGTGATCTAAGAGGTAGTTTCTAGAATCTTTGTTTTATAAAGGTTTGAAAGTCATAGTGACACATGGTGACTGGGTCCATAGCAGATCTACAGGATATACATGGAGAGACATAATACATATTGTTATGTATTTTATACACCTATGGAAAAGTCTGAATAGTTTCTAGTATTAATTTATATTTGCTAAAATTTATATTTGTGATCAGTGTTTTGAAAACAATTTTTTTCTTATCTTGGAACAAACTGAAAAGTCAGTAGCAATAGAAGACAATCTGGTTAATATATCTGTATTTAATTGTATACACTCCTTCTATTCTGACAGCAAGTTATATTCTGGTAGTGTCTTCTAAAGGGTGTATTACTGCTTAGATTAAGATTTAAATCTGAACAAAATATCTGAGATAAATTGTTGGGTGAAAAATAAAGTGCTCACCATCATGTTCTCCCTGTTGTCTAGACTAGCATACTTATTAGAACACTGGAGCTCCCACCTTGCCATACAGGACGAGATGTGCATTTGGGAACACACACATCTTTCCCACAATTCAGGCAGGAAGTGCTAAGGGTGCATACAAATTCTAATGGGTTAGCACACCAAGTTGTGCTGCCAAGTGTGAACCCTCCTCCCCTGCCTCACCCAGTGATGAAGCCAAGTCAGTTCCAGATGTGCTAAAAGCCAGCTGATGCTCGCTTCAGTATCTAGAGCTATTGCATAAATAGTACATCTGAATGTATTCAAGAAGGGACAAGAAGAACTAACACGATCAGTGGATGTAAATAGTAATGTAGAGAAACAAAAGGGGAAGTAGGACTGGGGAGAAATAAAAGATGAGAATAAGAAGAGATAAAATGAAGGGGTGCAGGGAGGGAAAGGAAAAAGCACTGACTATTCTAAATGCATCTGACATTCTGTGTAGCTGGAAAAGCAACTAGAAGAAAAAGCAAAGATTTTTTAACAGTTTTTAAATGGAAGTAAATCAGAGAAGTTGTCAAAACACTGATTTTAGATATAACAATCTCATGAGGTTGTGTGCATATATAAATAGGTGTTATTATTGATTTGCAGATAAACACTGAGGTCATTGGCTGTCAACCTCCTGGTTTTCTTTCTATGAAGTGTCATTTTCATATGTTCTTTCTTTTTTATACCTGAAGAGAGATGGTTTTTTAAGCTATTAGTGAAAAATAATCTTTTTGTCTTTTGAAAGGAATAGATGACATGAAATGATAAGTATTTTTTAAACATTGCTATGGGGAGAAGTATTCTGGTTTTAAGAGTTTTATCCACCGTGATGGGAGTTCCACTTTGGTTAGGCTATTTAGAAGCCTTGCTTAGGCTGCTCACAGCTGCAAGTATGTCCCAATTTTGGAAATCTGTGGCTTGATCTGGCCTCATTGCATTTCTTCCTCACTATTCTGTGAAGTTTTTGTTGCCACTCATTACAGATTCTGGTACATCAGAGGAACATTCAGTGTTCTTCTCAGCAGAATGATCTCTTTGTAGTACTTGTTTCTGTCTACATCATTCCAAAACTGAAACATAAGCTACTAAGTTTATAAATAACCCAAAACTCAAATGAATAAATGCAATGGTATGAATAATTTTTTGAAACAAACTAAACCACACTGATATTTTACTGAAGGAACATAAGTAAAAGAATAAGGAAAATAAAGACCTTTTCCTGAACATTTTCTCCCTTACTAACTAAATATAATCATAATTTGAAGACAGTGATATCTGTGCAATCACGTATATGCCCATAATGCAAGATAAATGACGCGCCCGGCTTAGGGTTTAAAGGTGATGAATACATTTACAGTGGCTGTAGAAAGTCATCATATTTTTCTTCACTTTTTTTCCATCTGATCAGTCACTATAATAGTCAGCAAATCCAGAAGAAAAATTGTTAAAATATATTTAAAATACTCATTTTTTGGTGTAGATAATTTCTAGTGCACAGAAATATGTCCCAGAGGAGTTGGTGAAATGCACAGAAACTGACAGCATGCACAGAAGTATCAAATTGAAGCTTTTCAGAAACTTGGTCATGTGCATAAGTTGGTGTTAATGTGATGTTATCAGCAAAACTAGAAACATGTTTTGGAAATGGTGCATTACATTTGGCAAAAATGAAAAATGCTCCTCAAAAAGAAACAGGATAGGTCATTTTAGTAATGAAGTGGAAAATTTTATTCAACCTAAATAACTTTCAAAATTTTTTTCAATTACTGTCTTTTTAATATGCCTTTTCTCACTGTCTTCTGCAGTTTTTCCTCTTTTGTACATCTTAAATACCTTTCTCACCACCGTTGCATAGACTCAGCACAGCAATTTTGAAAGATCTGAAGTTCAGCTTTGTGCATCTAAAAATACTAACTTCAGAAAGTTAAGCACTGAGATGCCCCAAAAAGTGCTGAGACTAAATTTAACATCCCATCCATGTTGCATCAATACCTGATATGCTTTCTGCTGTTATTTTTTTAAAAAACCGACACAGTCCAATTCTGCAACGATTGTTATTAAAAATTCACTAGCATAGCAAGAATTATTTTTCTATTTTAAAAGAAAATATCTGAAACTCAAACACAGGCAGTATTTTTTAGTGACAATGTCAGTGTTATTGTGGAGAGTCATTCTCCATATTCTGAACAAAGGCATATTCTCTGTTGAATTTTCAAGGGATATAAGTGTAAAGTGCTGAACACTAAATGAGAAAATTTGCTGCAAGTCCATGATGTTTTTTCAGTTCTAAAATATCTCATTTGAAGTACACATGCTAATACTGCTCTGTGATCCGCTAGATTTTTGTTTCTGCTTTATTTTTGCGCAGGACATTTTTAGCATATGCTCTCATTTTAAAATTTAAAAAAAACCGCATTTTTTTAATAGATTTTTAAAAAGTAACTATTGCTGCAAGAACAACTGTGTTTAAGAAAATGTGTCAGAAAACGTTGAAATGCTATGGATGCACAGTCATTGTTCATGTGTGTCCATAGAAATGATCATCATTGTGGGTGTGATATCACATATCAGGACAGGTATGATTGGAATTTGTAATTTGGCATATTTTCTTAAACAGTAATGTATCATTTTATTTGAGAGAACTTATCATATTTTCTGCACTGTTGTGGTTTCTGTTATTTTGGAAATATTTTTATGTACAAGTGTTTTAACTGTATCTTGCTAATCTTGATTGTAGCCTTTAAAATTGGATCTAAGTCTAAAAATGGGAATAGGTTAACCAAAAATTATTACTTCATTTACCTGGAGATTCTTTTCTAAACATAATTTATAATTAACTTTTGCATCAACCTTATAGGCTAGAAATATATTGTTGTCTAACTTGGAATATTGAATCTATAAAAGTTGCAAATTTATATACACATAAACCTAGGATACCACATCTGACTACTTTCAGATCAGCAATTCCAGTAACACGCATCAAATCAAATTTTAACTCGTCACAATAACTTTGAAATTTCCCCTAGGATTCACTGACGGTGCATGAAATCAGTTACAGAACATACTGAGAGGATATGTTAAGGTTGGGCAGACAGTTTCAGTCCACTGAGATGGTAGTAGAGACTGGAGGGAGAGAGACTTAATATTTGCCACTTCGTTTACTGTCTCTTCAAGAGACTTAAATGCATAAAAGCTGGAATTCCATTCTTCTTCATGAGGATAAAGAACTAGTCTGTCAATCAGGATGTGCAAAGTTTGGATTGTTTTGCTTATGCCTAACAAATGGCCTGTGAGAAACAGGCTGTCACCATTATGGGAGTAGATTGCTGATTTCCCTTGCAATAGAAGACATTGAATCTGTACAGATCAGGAGTTGACTTTCTTGGCCTGGTTTTTCCCTTAGGCTTCCAAAGTTCTCATAACAATTGAATTCAACTTTACAGGGTTCTCAAAACAACATAGTCTGTAGGGTAGACTCTTTATCCACACTGTTGTAAATATCTTTAACAAATGCCGTAGTGATACTTTTCAAAATATGCTCAGTGTTCCTGTAGTACGGATACAAGAATATAAGGCAAGAACTAATACATATGGATTTTGTGCACATTTGTGTAAAACACAGGGTCTTGAGGAGGAGTTTGAGGCAATGGACACAAATTAAATTACTTAAATTAAAGTAAGAATTAAATTTAAAACACACGTATAATGAGCTTGGAAATTTTTTTTTAGCTTAATCAGTTTATGAATTTGAAATTAACAAAAGGTAATAATTTCTGATTTTAATAATGATTGCCATTATTAATATTTTTAAAAAGTTAAAATGCATAATGTGTGAGCAAAAATATTCAGGAGAAATATTATTAAAATCAATTAAAAATATCAGAGCGGTAAAATTATTTTCAAGAGGTAATACACACTGACTATTAATTCAACTGCATTACAGTTGATTTACTTGTTTCATTAAAAATGTTAAATTACCTTAAATGACGTTCACTTAATTTACTAAATGAACTAACAGTTAAAGCTTTCTTTCTGTAAAGAAAACTTAGAAATCCCATTTCCTGGGTGATGTCCATGTAGAATTAAGAAATATGCCTTAACACTATAAAAACAACTGTATTGGCCCCAGGTCCAGCCAGTCCAATGCTTTCTTTCAACCATGAATTTGAGTTGATGTTTAGAGAAGTGTAAAAATAATATTGTTATAATGTCTCCCAAGTGTTTGTGTGATCTGCACATGTAATCTTCTGGAATCTTTAATAACCTTTGGAAAATATATTTTTTTCAGATATATCACTTCAAACTAATGTCCTTCATTTTGAACCTGGCCTCTCACTTATTTTGACGACTTTCCAGTGTTAAATAACCAATAAGCCATCATGCTGTCATGGAAATGCTTTTCCAGCATTTCCATGACATCCATGATTTTGCTGACTTCTGTCAAAGCTCTCTGCATCATTAGTTTCTTTTTAAATAAAAATTCAAGCCTTTCTGATTTTTTAATGTATATTTAAACTTCTCCATGCCTTGATCACTCTTTTCTTTCCTCTGAGCTTTTACCTACCATGCAGAGCTGCATATGGTATGCATGTTTACAAATGATGGAGCACAAGATTATTTTGGGTTTTGTTTGCTTTTAGCTGCTTTCCAAAGAATTCCTAATCATTGATTTGAATTTTTCTCTGCTGGAGGGGACAGAGTTGATAAAGATGCTTGTCATCACTTCACTGTTTCTCTCTTGACAAATGAACTTGCAGCCCATTAATCCAAAAGTCTTTCAGCTACTTCTTACAGTCACAGTCTACAGTCATTCTTCTTTTTCAAAGAACCATTAAATAACAGACTTTGCTTCAATGGTAAACACTAAATACACACATCTATAAACTTCNTAATTTCATTGGCTAGTACTATAAATAAATGCAGAAATGATTGTGTTTCCTTTCCCATTTTCTGATAACTTTTTCATGGAGTTGGTTTCTACAGGACTTCCTAAAAACAGGAGGTATTACAATATTATATTTTCAACAAAAAAATGATTTTCAAATCTCTTGTCAGTGAAGATAAAAGACGAATAAGTGATAATTATAACATTAAGAGCTTTCAGCTTTTTGTAACACCAGTTGCCTGAATTTCAATCCAAGCTCTGCAGCTAAAACATTAAGGAGTCATGAAAAAGTTATTTATGCTATTTTGTTTTTTTGTTTTTAGGGTTTTTTTGTTGTTGTTTTAAGGTTTTTTCGGCATGTTTGTGTGTGTGCTTTTAAATGGATTTTGGGAACAGAAAGACTTACTAGCTGGCATAAGATCTTAGAGAACAGGCACTCACGAACCATGTTCTGTTACTTTTCATACTGAAACATTCTATTAAGTATGTGAATAATATGTTTACAACAAGTTCAAAGCAGAATATACAGCAGATAATGACAACATTAGTTATGCTAATGGTGATGTGTACTGATTTTAAAATTGCTGTAAAAGAGCAGCAAAATGACACTGATGAAAAAGCTTTTGTTACGTCATTATGAGGAAAGTGGGATCAATGCCAGAAGAGTAAAAGGCACATTACCTAGCTGCATTTCAGCTAATTCAAGCAACTAAGTAATGTTATACATTAAGTACAGAGCTTACTGTAGTTCATAGACAAAAGGCTTTTTTGCTTGCTTTAAAAAGTTGTTTTATTTTAAATTAGGTTTGAAATAGGCAAACAAAATAAATACAGGCTTGATATGATCTTAATTTTAAATGGTGGTTACCATTTGGTATTATGTTCATTAGCTTAGACTTGGAAGAGTTTTGTGGCTACTTTGAATAAATACACAGAACTTATGGAGGCAAATGAGAAGGTTCAAACTGCACATTTGTTAATGGTACTAAATTAACCAAGGCAGTCTACAGTTGAGTAAGACCTTCCTCCTTTCCTCCCTTTAACAACATAATCTATTATATAGAGACTACAAATGTAGCATCTTCTCATACTTTTTAGCTTTTAAAATCTTTTAATCAGAGTAATATTGTGGCTTTTCTTTACTCATCCTAAGAGACAGTAAGGAACTATTTAGCCTCAATAAATTTCATATACTTCAGTGTTTCTCTTCCTAGTAGCCTGACTTGGTATTCTAAGACCACAAATGGCTTTTATGACTGTGTACAGTTCCCTACAGGTCATTTGGGCCATCAAAGGAGTTGGAGATTGGATTTTTTCATGTACAAGGAAAGAACTGAAAGAAATAGCCTTGCTTTTACTACTTTTTCTTTAACTTCTTCAGAAAACTCAAATCCAAGTATAAGAACTCTTTCCCTAAATGTGCTAAATTTAGACTATCAAACTCTTCCATGTTATGCACACCAACCCCATGTCCTTAGGATTAAGAAATGAGAATTTTTGGTCAAAGCACTGTACAGCTGTCACTATCTTTTTTTTTTTTTCCTAACAGAGTCCTATTGCCCCACTCTTTTTTTAAAAGTGCAATGATATAATTTTATCTGTTGACTTACACATAATTGATCACCATTTGCAGTATTTCTTTATTCATTTGGAGTGATGTAATTTTGCATTTGATTTCAGTAGGTTCTGGAGATATTTTTGAAAGATATCACAAATGTATGTGTATTAGAAAGTACTTAGAAAATTATAATAGACAAACTATTTTTAATTTTATCTAATTGTAACCAAAGGACAGACAAAAGTAGGTTTATAGCATAGATTCTAGATAAAGAGAAGCAATGAGAAAGAAAGTGCTTTCATAATTTTCAGTAAAGCACTTGGGATGTTTGCATATTAGAATCTGTTTAGTCAGCTAAAATCATGGGAGTTAGTAGGGGTAAAATGAATAAGCATCTGGATGAAGGGGAGATTACATGGATTCAATGAAATGGGGAAATACCAGTTTGAGAAGGAGTTATTATTGAAGCTCTCCAAAAACCACCTGGGAAGCAAACATTTTAAAGATTGGAATTGGATAACCTTAAAGCCTGGCACAGTAAAAGTGATATGAAAATTAATGTTACAAATTACAAGTTCTTATACTTGGTTAAGAGTAAGAAATTATGCTTGAAGCTGAGAAGTAATCTACTGGAAAGAGCAGAGTCGAAGAAAGTTGTGCGGACCTGTCATTTACAGGGCAACTGTGAGGAACCAGATGAGATCTGTGTGAAAATAGCAATTGCATTGTACAGACATATTGACTGAAGTCTTTCAGGAAAAGATATGGATTAGTTGATAAATTCCACTTCATTAATCCTAAATATTGTGTAAAGTTTTCTTTCATGTGTTCTAAAGAAGGATAAATTCAAGCTGGATCAAATACAGTAAAACTTCAGTAAAAAAAACAAGGTGAGAAGAGCCAGAAGAACTTGGCTCAGGACCATAGGCAGGATGAAGGGTAGGGTAGTTGGCAGAGTGGCTGCAGCAGCCAGGGAACTTACCAAATCGTTTCAACCATCTCTCAACCAGTGCAGGAATGTCTCATATTTAAATTATTAGTTTTGATTTGGTTTTTATTATTAGTTTTGATTTACTTGTTTGGGTTGGTTTGTTAGTTAGTTGGTTTTCATTTTCCTTTGTTGTTTAAAATCTTTGATATTTTTGAGCATTTTCAGTAAGGTTTCCTTTTCCCTGGTCAGTGTTAAAGTTCTAAAATGTCTTCCGAATAGTTAATATTTATTCTACTTTCACTCCTTTTGTCCTATTTTATAATAGCTTTATTTTATTTCCAACCAGATATTTTTACACAGTTGTCTGTTGTTTTTGTCTCCTAACTATACTTCTAGCTTTTATTTAAATGTTTGGGTTGCTTTGGTATGGGTTTTTTGTTTGCATTTCCCCCCTTTATCTGAAAGAGTGTATCCAGTAACTTTTATAATTAAGAACCAGGGATGCGTGTCAGATTGATATTGTATCTGGAGGAGTTACAAACAAACTCATTAATATGGTACACCACAGTAGAGGATCTATATTTCTATAAATAGCAAGCTATAAAACGTAGTCTCTACTGGCTACTTATAATATTACTGCTCTGTAACCAACAATACCCACGTTTACTTTTTTTGCGAGATGATGGTGTCAATAAGCAGAATTAATTTCGCTTCCAATTTTTCTAAACCTTTACTCTGCTTTTTCATTTAATGTTAAATAAACAAAACCTGTGTAACTAAACTTCAAACAGTTATTATTGATCTACGAAGGCAACATGGAGGGAAAGCTAGAAGTCATCCTAGTCAGGCATGTCTCTTAGTGACACAACTTCAGTGCCTGTCCAAAAAGTATTTGCTCTCAGAACCATATTTATTTCTTTCAAGGAGAAGAGATGGTAAATGCATTATTTAATTCCTGGGCCAATGTTTTATATTTCCAAAGGAATGTCACAGTGCCTGAACTCTGAGACAAGTGCTGCCCTTCCACCCCCAGCGGTGTTTGCCTCTTTCACTGTGGTTGCACACAGGAATTTTCAGGGAGTTACCTACCAAAGATTCTGCAGCAGGTGCTGCCGTTTAAGCTTAAGGATTTTTGGCTTGAGTGGTAACTTTTTTTTTTTTCCTCCAATAAGGAGAAAATAGTGCAATAATTTTCTATGAAGAAAATAAGAAAAGCTATAATGTAACTTATATACCTTTTTTCCTATTAAATAATAATATGAATATACATAATTGTATACTTTTATGAAGGTTTTTACATAAATGTTCACTATTTTACAGGAAAGCAGTGATTCTAGCACATTTATTAAATTAGGGTTTTTTCATAACTTACATATATAACATCAGTGCATTAATTAGTTCCAGGTAGTACAACTATTTCTTCATTTTTTTTTAATTCTGCATTTGTCCATTTTGTTACAATAGTCATGAGATAAAAATTGCAAATGGTGTATCAATATGTTATATTGAAGACTGAGAATTTTTTCAGAAATTTTTGGGAGTTTTCTCTCTGGCAAAATTAGTGTTGTCTTCCTATGTTATTACTATTGTTTTTGTTGCTATTATTATCATGATCCTAATTATTATTTATAAGAAGGTTATGATTATTAAAACCAAGACAGTTTAAAAAAAACGAACTCTTGGTGTTAGGAAAATGATAGCCTCTCAGTTTTGATTTCAGAATATCATCTTTGCTCATGTAGGAAATCTTAAGCTTTATATTTGACAGATGCTCTCTTTTCTAGTGTCATCTTCTAAAAATTATAAACATCTGTAACAGTGACTGGGCTTGTTTATGTAGGCATTCATAGTAATACTGAAGTTAATTGAGAAAAGACTTAAATCTTGTAGAATTTAAATTGTCTGTGTCAGTTTATCATGTGAAGGTTAGCAGTTTTCATAGACAGCCCTATAACACCAGCTGATTTCATGCCTTTCCTAGACTGAATAGTGACTTTGAAATATACAGATAATATAAATTTGTAAATGAAATATCAGAATACTTACCTCACTTTTGAGATTTTTGCATAGTGACCTGAGTAAAGAAGCAAAATATGTGTACTATTAGTTGGCTACCAGAAGTTCTGAATCATTCAGTAGCCATGCAGCTATGTTTCACTGTCTGAAAGACAGTGTCACTGAAGAACCATCTCCTGTAACATAGAACATGAAGTGCTTCTGAGGATGCAGTATATTTTAAAAAGTACAGTAAACAGCAGAAGAATCAATTTAATTTAATTGGTATGTTTCATTTTCCTTAGTGTAAGGCATTGTGTCAGGCAATGCTCTAGTTAAAAGAGGTCAGTCTCATTTGGGCATGTCTGGTGGGTACTATCACTCATGTTTTGAGTCATAGAGCACATTCCTTCTGAAAGAGGAAAGAATCAGGGGGCCTCTCTTTAGTTTTTACTTTTTTACTTTTATACTTAGTTCTACTCTTTAGAACTAAGTATAAAATTATTATTTTTAATCACATTTTAAAGAATTTAATTATTGAACAGTTAAGCTTACTTTCACGCTTTTCTAATGCTTGCACTTGTGGGGGGTGGTTGGAAGGAAGGTGGGGGGAAGTGTTAATTACAAAGTATTGCTTGTATAAGGCTGAAATGAGCCTATAGAAGATCTTAGCTTCCTTACAAGTTCCTTCTTTCCTATAATGAAAGAGTTAATGTCTCTAATATGAAAGTATTTTCATAATTAAAAGAGAATAGACCCATGATGCCTTTTGTAGTTTACTTGAAGAATGAAAGATAAAAACCAGAGATTTTTCATGCTTTAGCAGCTGAGTGGAAAAAATTTTATTTGGATGATCTTCAGTTCCTATTTAGTTCTTTTGTCTAATATGAGAAAATCCTTACAAATAAAGAATTTTAGTAGGTTATGTTTAGTCAGGCTCACCACAGATGATAAGCTAACTCTCAGCTGATCAGCTTGTAACTTAAGGCAATTACACAAGACGGAAGGGTATGCAGTGTTTCATCATTTTGATGTGTATCACTCCTTTTTTATGCAAGTGTCCAAATGACTTCTGGGACATAGAAGTGAAATGGCCTTCTGTTAAAATTGGAGCTACTTAGTAAATAGATGAACAGAGAAAGTTTCAAGGTCTGGACTCCTATCACATATGTCTAAATTTTTTAAAGGTTTTTTTAAACATTGACTAATGAGGAATAGCTAGTTAGCCTGAAAATATAGAATTAATGTTCTGACTAGTCCACTGTGCCTGCCTTACCTGTCAGATCACTTCCAGTGTCTGACTTTGGATACGCAGTCATGTGTATTACAGTCCTACCTCTGGAATTCACTTTCATGTTAAATGCTGCTTCTTACAGGCTGATACTTGTCAGTCAATTTAATTGAAATGTCACGCTGACCTTTATATGAAATACGCTGAACTTACTGGGGTTTTTGGTAGCTCTTTTTACTTTTGTTCCAGTTAAAGTTCTTAAATTACCAGTATACAAAAAGTTCATGCTAATTAAGCTCATGTAACTGCCTGCTCATTGATCTGACAAAGAATACATTTTTTGCAGATGTAGTTCAGCTGAATCTGCCTGAAGATCAAAAAATAAGCACCACTGCAGCAACAGTGGGACAGAGTGCTGTCTTAAGTTGTGCCATCCAGGGAACCCTGAGACCTCCCATCATCTGGAAGAGGAACAATGTCATTCTGAACAGCTTAGATTTGGAAGATATCAGTGTAAGTAACAGAAAGTTCTATTTAACAGCTTTTTATCAAAGCCTCTCATAAATAATAGGAAAGTGGTGCATAACAAGCTACGTACTCCTGATGTTTCAAAGAAAAGAAATGGAAATTATACGCGACAAACTCTGCCTGTTTTTATTTGCTGTGTATTTGAACCCCTGTTAAATATAGAGAAAATTTGTTTCACAGACCAATCGTTTAAAAAATAAATATAGCAATAAAAGAACATGAGGGCTAAATTGCAGCCCAAAATACAGTCAGCATTATACATTCAGGATTGTACAGTCTTCACATATTTAGAAGAAAAGAGGAATCTGTGACATGAACATTTTCATGTACAAACACATCATAATAATAGTTTTCTTTTATAATAGTTCAATAGAAATCTATTTTTTCCCCAAATAAGTATTTAATAATAAAATTAATTGTTTTGCCCATTCATCCAAATATTCAGCAGTGTATATGGTACCTCTCAAAGAATGAAAACCAGAATATTAATATAGTTTCTAGATCTTTTTTTTCAGGAAGGCAAGCATTTGCCCCCTAACATTGCCATGACCTAAAAATACAGAGGAAAATAGAAAATGAGCATTAGAATTACATCCTCCAGCAAGACTAAAAATAGGCTTTCATCTGTATTTTGTATGCTTCTGGGTATGCTTTCTTTGTTTTGGCCATTTTGCATTAGCAAAGTTCTAAATGTGGACAAATTGTTACATTGGGAGTTGTGCTGTCTGTCTAGCCCAAGTGAGTCTGAAATCACCTGAACTGTTATGTGTGTGAAATATTGCTACAATCAAATATCTAGTTTGCCTATTTTTATTTCCTTTTTTTATTAATTTTTTTAAGGTGGAAATTGTTCCCATACATCTTCTCTCTTTTATGTTTTTGTTAGTTCTGATGGTAAACTGAGCTTCCTCAGTGTGGTGCTTTGTAAAATAATGGACAATTTCAAAGCTCAAAGGCTCATCTTGCTTGAGTGATGGCTTTAAGTCCCTAGAGACTTAGGATAAATCCAACATAATTTGAAAAGTTCTCTGTTAAATAATAATTGCTTTTGTTAGTTTGATATTAATCACATGACTTACATTGAAAAGTGTCTTGCCCATGTCCACAAGATACTGTCTTTGTTACTTTTCTGTAAATATTCCTGATGTTCTAAACCATTATTTGGAGTTCTTACAAATCAATTCTAAGTGTAATAGCTGGCATGAGCTGTTGATAGAAAAAGGAAGATGCATCTGTACACACAGAAATAAAAGGGAAATGATGAAGCTAAGACCTCAGCTTCAGACTGAAAGGTTAAGTTGGCTTTTTTGCAGACATGAAAAGAGCAAGTGATTTCTAAGCTGGATACATACATTTTTGAGTATGAAAAAAGCCAAACAAAAACCAAAACACCAAAAAAAACAAAAAGCAAAAACCAAAACAAAAAAAAAAAAAAAACCAAAACAACAAAAAAAACCCCAAAAAACCAAAAAAAAACCAGAGAAAGTTCTTGTGCTGGGTGCAAGTGACCAGGAATTGGCAGTAAGAGCCACAGGTGTGGCCTCTCAGGGAAAAAGGTCACGTGCTGTATGCAGCTCTTCCCAAGGGAACATCGGCAGGGCAGTGGCTCAGACACACCAATGGCACCTCTGAAAGAACGTTAAAAAAAGGGAATTAAAAAAACAGGGAGAGAGAGAGAGATTAGAGAACAAAAAAGAGCAAGAAACAGAAGAGGTAAGTCTAAAACTGGAAGAGCAGAAGGTGCTTCTTGGTGAAGGAGATATCCAAAACATCTACATTGGAGCAGGTTTATCTTGAAGGACTTGACCAATTGCCTGACCAATCTGTTGATTTTCTATGATCCAGTTATGGCAATGGTTGACAAGGCAGGACCAAGAGATGTCATCTATCTAGACTTCTGCAAGGCCTTCAATACGGTTCCATGCAGCATCCAGATGGATGGATGGATGGATGAAGCCAGAGGTTGTAATCAACAATTCTGTCATTGTGTCTAAGTGGAGGCCAGTGACAAGAGGTGTCCCTCAGGGGTCTGTCTTTGGCCTAGTGCTCTTCAACATCTCTATCAATGACACAGACAGTGGGACCGAGGGCACCCTCAGCAAGTTTGCAGGTGACATGAAACTGAGTGATGCAGCTGACATATCTGAAAGCTGGGATGCCACCCAGGGGGACCTGTACAAATCTGAGAAGTGGATCCACAGGAATCTCACTGTTCATAAGCAAAATTAAGTTATAGTTTAGTCCCTTAACAGTTTAGTTACAATTCAAATACAGAAAGAGAAGGTCAGATTCAATATCCGCAGAGTGAAGCACTAAAATTAACAGTGCTCAAATATGTATATGTGGGATATTAATCTCCCTTTCCAGATAAAGTAAAATAGGGAGGAAGAAAGAATTAATGGTGTCTGGATTAAAAGAAGAAACAACAAAAGAATGGAGAGAAACACATTGAGTTAGATTCGTCCCCAGACCTTCTTTTCTTCAAAATTTATTTTACTTTTCACTGTTTTCACAGGTTTGATTTGTCTCTCTTTAGGTTCTATACTCCTTGTATAATATAAGATGTCCCCAGAAGCAGTGTAATCTAAGTTTTACTATGGCTACATTGTAAACTATAATGATGTTTGCCTAACTCTGGGAATTCTTAATTTACTCAGTTATAGAAGAACCACATCTGAGCATCTCAAGACTAATAATATTGTGTAAAGAGCAGTACATTTTCTGAAAATGACAAGGCAAACACTGACATGGGAAGATAGATAGTTAGGGTTTTGGGGTTTTTTCAGTAAAATGGATCAAACATCAACATAACTGGAAGTCAACACATATATAGGAAATCAATCAGACTAAGCAGTAGTGACAATGTGATTTTGTAAATCATAGGAAGTGCTCATACATAGAAATTAAGCTTTTGCACTCTCCAGTTCTCAGTATGAATTAAGCTATTTGCTTTGAGGAGGGACAAATGCAGAACAATATAATGTCCTAGTATTTTGTCAAATGGAAAAGTGCAACAAGAAGGAAAGGAGTCCAGGTCTAAACTGAAATTGATAGTGTTTTTTTTTTTTTTTTTTTTTTTTAATATTCTACTCCTCTACTGGAAGTGTACAAGATATATCTCTAACACTGTCAGCTGTGGAGTAGCTAAAAATGAGTCTTGATGATGACTAGTTTCTTGTATATTCTAAGACATTTTAAAGAAATATTAATAAATACTGTTTGACTTTCAAAGGATGATAATAGAAATTTGTATTTAAATAGTATATTTAAAAATGTTCTATGAAGTGTATGTTAATAACATTACTGATAATATCCAGTTGATAATTTTAGAAGTCCTTAGTACTCCTCAACTTTTCTTATGGTACTTATAACTACTTTCTGTAGAAGTACTGCATCTTGCTACTAATCCTTCTCTTACTGAAACTGATGGGAGGCAGGGATAATTAGCACCCATCTGAGTGAAATTATGAAAAATTATATGCCTCTGCATATTTTACTTAAAATGTAATATAATTGTGCTGTGACTCACTACAGAACTGATATCACAGGGCATTTTGATGATATTTCAGTACACATATGGAAAGGCTTTTTTTTCCTTGCTGTTATCCTGCATCTTAAATTTAATATTTGCCCTTACACTTTCCTCTTGTTTTTATCTAACCTACTATTCATTAGAGATAATAATTCCTATGTATGAAAAACAGCAGATGTATTTCCCAAATGCAATACATATTACTGTTTTGGTGTTAATTCATTCACTTTTTTAAGTCTTTGTAACTTATTTTACTTTATTGTTTTTCTGATACTTTATTCCAGCTTTGCCTTCAGGTTCTTTTCTATACGTGTGAGCAATCATACTTTTCTTATAAGATCCCCTTTTTCTTACATTTATTGAAGATCTACTGGGATGGTTTGTCCACATGCAAAGTTTAACAGTAACTTTTCAAAATAATGTAGTTCAACTTTTTCCTTTTGGTAAAAGCACGTAATATCTCTCTTTAGGCTGCCTTCTTGGAAAACATGTAATATTTCCATTTTGAAGTTTTTGAAGTTATGTATAGGTTGCCTTTTTCTCAAAACTTCTGATTTGTTTATCTTGTTAAAATTATTTTGCACATTAAAGTTCACCCTTTTTTGGTGGCAGTCAGCATTTTCTTCTTGACATCTTTGCCCTTCACCCACCAAGAAAACCCAAAAGACTGTAATGGAGAATACCAATAAAAACTGACATTCTCTAAAGAACAGAAAAATTTCCGTTCTGTAGAGTTCTAATCAGAAACTGATGACAGAAAGGTTTCCAGATTGTTCAAAACACTAAACACCTTTCCTAGAAAGGACTCCAGACATCTGACCTCTTCTTTTTCTTCCAGTTTCTAATTCTGTGTTTCCCCTTTTATTATTCTTAAGAAAAATGTCAGGAGAACCTCATGAATTATTCCTTTCCACATTGTTTTCTCCCATGGGATAGTATGGACCTACATACAAGCTTCTCTTTATGCATTGTTGAATTGCTCTTAATACAGCACAGTTATGACTTTAATACAATGTTAGAAATATGAATGAGAATCTCTTGAGAATCTCTTGAGAATCTCTTTCTTCTGAGAAAAATGTATGTGTGTGTATGCATGTATGTTTGTACTTCTGACAGAATCCCAGGTGAACCATAAATGTCAGGGAAATATTCTTCCCTGACAAAAAAGATGTACTGGGGAAATCTTTTCCCCAAATCACATAAAACAACTTTTAAAAATATTTAAAAAAAAAAAAAGTTAGGACAGAAACTGGAGGACTTAATTTTAAAGAGAGCAAAAATTAATAGTCTAAAGTGGATAGTGTCCATGTTAAATTTTTGCAGTAGCCAGGAGGGAGCATGTCTAGGACCCAGACAGTATTCTACCACCCCACATCATATTTTGAGAATGGGGGAAGGGCTCCCTTCCACATGGAGTAGCATGTCAAAGGGAGCAGTCAGGTGTTTTGGGGGTTTCTGTGGAGCCAGGTGAGCAATCACATATGAATCGTTCACTTCTTTTCTTCTTGTATGATCTGTCATTAGTATTGTGGCTGTTACTGTTTGTTGTCGTATTTCATTGCTATTTCCAGTAGATTGTTCTCCCCTCAACCCATGGTCTTTCCCTCTTGTTCCTCCAATTCTCCTCTCCAGCTTGCCACATGGTGAGGGAGTATGATCTAACTCCACATGGTTTGGCGAGTCTCAGTAGGAGCATTACATTAGGGAATACCATTCCTGAACCTTGACAAAAAGATACTCAAAGTTCACATATATTTCTTTATTCTCAAATATCCTAAAAGAGGGAATGCCTGCTTGCAGTCAATGCACTGACTTTCTGATTTGCTGCAGCAAATCTGCATGCTCTTGTTTTATTCCTGAGGAGGTTTTCCTCCTCCCTGAAGTGATGCCATGGGCCATCATATTGCTTGTGTGAGGGAAAGTGTAGTGGTCCTATGACATGAAGGGAGCCCCAGAACCTACCTCTCTTCAGAGATGATGCTCCTAATCTCGTCCTTTTTGGAAGACAGTAACTCATAGTCCAACAACGAACAAATACAGTGCCATAGGCAAAAAGCTGGCAATCTTGTTCAATACAAAATCTGGATCCTGATCAGTTAATTTTGAGCTTCAATTAGTAAATGCAGTGCAGCAGTTTTGGTGTGGGATCATCTATGTGGTATTTTGTGTTTTACAACCACAATATATATATATGAAGTTGTATATGTATAACTTGATTGTATATGAGGTTAATTTTAAAAGCCTGCTTGCAGGTTTTCCTTGTACATTATGCTTATGACACCGCTTAAACACATTACATCTCTAAGATATTTTCTACTAATTTTGCTGATGAGGTGGTTGGATTTGATTAACAGTGACTCATCAAAGTCAGCATGTTTCTATTTTTATCTATATTGAATTGCCCTTTATCTGTTGCACAGTTTTTCTTTTTAGTAGGATGCATTATTACATTTTCTTTTGTATTTCATGAGCTGAATACAGTTTTGTTTTGTTCTTTTCTACTCCACTTGTTATGATCCGATTGTTAAGAGATGCCTCTGCCTGAATTAATGTGCAAATGAGAGCGTATGCCTAAATCAGTAGTATGGATTTTATTTAACAGTAAATGTGAGGTACAGAGATAGAAAGAAATATGGAAGGGCAGGGAGGAGGTGAAGGAGGGAGAGATCAAGAAGAAAGTAATCACCACATGTGCATCCAAAGGCATCTCATTGGTCCTTCTTCACCCTGGTCTTCTCAGTATTGGGGGTCCCAGAGTCATTCTGGAGGTGCCACTTTTATACAGTCAAATTTGTGGGTGTCCATGGGTGTTCACAGATGTTCCCATTAATGAGGGTGGCGCGTGTAAAGCAGCTGTTTCCTTTCCCACAGTTTGCCATAGTGGGAATTTTTGTCTGGATGCATTAACCAGGATATGTTAACCAAACTGCAGCTCCTCTAGGCCTGGAATAAGCCCCTTCCTGTTGCAAATTCCTGTCTTCTGTGCTTATCTCAAGTTCACGCTGCTGTGGCCTTGACAATGTTTGAGGCAATTGTGGTCTTTAAGTCTCTTACATCTCCCTGTGGTTCAAACAGTGTCTTCCTGGGACCTTTTTTTCATTTCACAGGTTGTCCATGAGGGTTATGTGTTTGTAGAAAAGTCAGAGAAAAGATAAAAACAGCCAGAGAATGACACAAGCAATTGTACAGTGTACAATAGGTATCCCAACAACTAAAAATGTAATTCCAATTGCAATCATCAACCCAATTTTCATTATAGCCATTGTCCCCCCCCCACGAGTGACAAGGATTAGAATGTGGACATCAGTCAGGAAGCTAGCCTTGCTTTTGGAGTGATTGGAAAAGCTCTGATACTTGATCAGATTTCCTTCATTTTGGCTTGGGCTTCTTCATTGGTGATGTTGCATTGGGAATGGTAAAGCAACACTCAGTTTCAGTAAGATTTAACATTCTACATATTCCTTGTTCCTTTAATAATAAGATACCTAATGCCAACTGATTTTGTAATGCCATTTTTGACACTGTTGGTCTTGCAAGTTCAGCTCTAGAAGTGGATACTTGGCTCAATTACCTGGGGGCACGCACCTGCCATGTAATATTTCCCAAGTCCCATTGCTGTTGTGAGATAACTGTAGAAGGTGTGAAAAATATTAGAAGTCCCAAAGCTATATTTTTTCCCCATTGTATAATAATCACATCTATTACTGATCAGTTCCCATCTTTTTTCAGGAGAACTTGTTTTCTGCTGTGTCTTTCCTGATAATGAATAATGAAAGATGGAATTTGAGTAAATGGATGGGAGTACTATCCTGCACCTTAGACCAGCATGCTCAGCTAGGAACATCCTGAAGCTAATCCAGGTGGTGCAGGATAGCTGCACATCCAGGTGTACATTTGGGGCTTGAATTTAGGAGTAATTCCTCCTCCTTTTTGTTTCAGGCACCAGAACTTTTATCATACTTTTTTTTTTTCACTCTTGCCCATCTTCCCTGTATGTCAAAATAGTGGAAAGCTGTTTTATATTTTGCATTACAAGATGACTTCTAAAACTTCTTAAGCATCTTTTCTTCACTCCCATAATATATTTCTTCCTTAAGCTTTTCTTTCAGTTCAAATTCATTGTTTTCTCTGTTCTTTTCTATATATCTGTGTAAAGATGCAGGTTATGTCCACATTCAATATTGGTGTTACTAGCAAATTCATTTTGTGCTATTAGTTTCTGATTAGTTCATCAAAAAATTGCGGTTCAATTTTTTTGTGTGGCTGTAGACATACTCTTCTCACTTATTCTGCTGTATGCATCCATCAACTGGGTGAAAAACAGCATAATTTCTGAATAATTTTATTACTAGTTACATGTTTATTTCTCCAGCTTTTCCAGGTCATTTTGCAGTAGTTTTGCTATCCTAGTAGATTTAATGCTTTTCACAGCTTTCAGAAGAATTATGCGAAAGGGTTTTATAGTACACAGAAAGAATACTGAGATTTTCGGGTTATTATTTTAGAAAAGAAGTCTTGAAAGCGCAACCTGACTACACTACAGCTAGCAGCAAAGGTCACTCCTTCTTAAGAGCATGAGAAAGATGCTTTGTTAATAATGGCCTCCTGTGGCTCACAGTCCTGACTTTCCAATCATTGCTATAGTGCATTAAATAGGAGGGCCATATCACCAGCAATAAAAACTCTTTGATATCCAGGAGTCAGTTTCATTGAACAGAGAGGCACAATTGCTTAAATACAGAAAAAAANTTAAAAAAAAAAAAAAAAAAAAAAAAAAAAAAAAAAAAAAAAGAAAAGAAAAAAACCACAAATCCTGTCTGACCTACCATCACAGGCAGCCCAGGAGGAAAATTAGGATAGGTAGGACATAATTACCTATTGGGAACCTGGCTTAACTGGCATTTATATATTTTCAAAAATAATAATAATTTTTTAAAAAATACTGCAGAGGTGTACAAGGGCATTTACTTAGTACTGACTCAGGAAGAAAATTTCTACCCACCTGAAATATAATTGGTACCACTACTTGCAAAAGTGAACATGAAGCAAATTGTTTATCTAGACCAAGTCTGATCATTTTGTGAACTCTGACTGGATAACAACAGTAGAGGATATATCTGCCATGATTTTCAAATGATGATATTTAAGATTTTTCTGAATCAAACTGGCCAGTGATCTATCTACTCATATACCTGACATATCTAAATTTAATTAGATCTACTTGAGCTCAGACTGATTTATCT
This sequence comes from Ploceus nigricollis, assembly GCA_013399945.1. Classification (NCBI taxonomy): domain Eukaryota; kingdom Metazoa; phylum Chordata; class Aves; order Passeriformes; family Ploceidae; genus Ploceus; species Ploceus nigricollis. Next base: position 222,547 of record VXBC01009533.1, on the reverse strand, counting down.
TTCACCTGTTAATTTTATCACCTTCATCTGTATTCTTCCTTCTTTTCTTTTTCATTTTTGTACTGTTCTTACATTACTATCTTTATAATCTAGAGCTTCCTTTTCAGAAGGGTTCATTCAGAACTTTTTCTGTTTGGGTATATACAAGAGCCTTTGTATCCATGGCAGAGTGTTTTCATTGATCTGTTCAAAAGGAGAGATAAAGTAAACTAAAGGTTCTCCTAATTTAGTATGATTTAGGAAACAGATCTATTAATGATTAATCTGATTCTCCTTTCATGTATGCCTGGCTTAAAACTACAACTAGGAGTAGGGAAGTTGAAACAGTGCTTCTAAATAATATCTAATTTTGTTTGGTATAAAAAATTGTCCTTAAGTAAGGAGAATTCAGGTGAGTTTACAGAGGATCACTGAATCTGCATTCTTTATTATACTTTTATGGGTAAAGAGAGATAGAAGTGACTGGATTTTTTGACAGTTACTCAAAAAGCACCTGCTAAGTATGTTTTGATTTTGCTGATGAACATTTATTCTAGAACATTCTAAGGGAAATAGAGTAATGTTTTCAAATTATAAGCATTTGCATATAGATACTTAATTGAGGTCTTGAAGAGAAGAAATTTTTTTTTTACATAGAAAATAAATTTCAGATTACCTTAATAAAATCACAGTCTTTTCACTCTCATCTGAAGTATGCTATCTTGTCTGGTTTAAAAGCAGATTTGTGTGTCCATTTTTTTAAGCATTTTATTTCAAATACTCTGTTACTTAAGTGGGAGGAGGCTATGTCTTCCTTTCTAGAATATGTGCTCCTTCTAGGCAAAAGTCTGTCTAGATTTATTTGTTTATTTCTTATTAACACAAACAGGCCTGTTTGTGTTAATGAGAAAAAAAAATGGAATTGCCATACTCTGGCACAGTAAAATAGCAACGCCATACGACTTTTGTCTACAAAAGACTTAAAATTTTGTGCAGCAGTTTGGCAAATCCATGAACTCTGTGAAGTTCCTATGATTGTAAGCTATAGTTAATGAAAGATGACTGAAATTCTGTTTTGCCTTCACATTTTTAACATGTTATATATAGTTATAACATCAGACGAGAAATTCATTCATGAAAAAGACTTTGAAGTTTAACCTGTGATTATTGAACAATTAACATGTCAAAAGGAAGTCAGGGAAGAAAAAGCTGCCTTTTCTCCCACCCCTCTGTATTAATAGAGACCTTATTTCTGACATAAATTCTATGATTAGTTGGCAACAGCTAATGATAGAGTTATAACTGGAGTAAAATAGAATTGAAACCAAAGGTTAGCTAGAGAAAAAGAGCTTTTGTACATTTCAGTTTTCCAAAGTAAGACTGTATTGTATATAAGAAAAATATCATATTATGGTATTTCAGTAATACAGTTTTATATGGTGACAGTAGTGTAGAATCTTCTAATGAGTAGCGCTGTCTCATTGTTTAAAATAAAAGCAAAGAACAAGGGTGAAAAAAGAAAATATAGTGTATATAGCTTCATGTTTTGTAAAGGACTTGCACTTCTAAAAAAAATTTTGGGCGCATTACAGAAAACCGTATTAGAAAAGCAAAAATTAATTACAGGAGGCAAATAAGGGTCCACTAAGAAGTAAAATTATTTTGGTACTTCTTGTAGAAACTTGAAGTGTGCTAACAAAGAGTTAGCTATTATTGCAGCCGTAGAAAAGTGCTTATTGTGATTGGCAGAGCAGTGGTAAAGTTGAGTAATGGATGTCTCACAGAAGAGAGAACCTGTTAAAGAGAGCACAGGAATGTGGTCATGACTCACTGTGATACTGTCATTTGCATATAAATTCTTACATAAGCGTTTCATTTAACTGGAGTTTGTGGTCTTTTTTTTAAACTGTGCAATTGAAAGTACTTGTGTTCAATTTTTTTTTTAGAAATATTGTAATGCATGGGAAACACATCTACCTCTATTAGGTACTTTGCTTTTAAATAACACACAGTTTACCTGCAACAGGATATAGTAAATGTTTTATGTATAACAAATATGAGCATTTAATATTAGCAAAGTGTATCAGCAATGTTTATTTGTTAATAGCATCCAGAAAATGTTTATTATGACTATTCACAATCGCTTTTGAAATGGGGAATTTCCAACCTCACTTTATGACTTGAACACAGACCAGTTGTAACAGAAAGACATGTAACAGAAAGAAGAAACAGAAATATCTTACTGTTAATAATGTATAGAAAGGAATGAGATTTTGCTAGTTCATCATTATGCTATTGCCTTTGTGTATGAACAACCATCAAAATATGTGATACCTGTAGGCTTATCATAACTTCTTGGCTTCATGTCAGTAAAAGAACAGAAGTACTACTTGATACAGCTCTAGAAAATATGTTTGTCAGTGCCACTATATGATGAAAAATTTTATTTTTTACTGAAAACTTTTTGAACAGTCTAATTTTTCTTGTTTTATACCTGAATGTTCTTCCAATGTCTTACAGTTAACCTGACCAGAAACCAGAACCATATGATACAATGATACTAAAAATATCACAATTCATTTCCGTATAGACGGAAAACAAAAGAAACAAATGACTTAACTCCAAAGCAAAACTCAAAGAATTTTTCCTGCATAAATAGTTTCTGTGCTTATAGTAAAAGGTTGCTGCCAATGACCTTGAAGTGTCTATTTTTCATTGATATCAAGGAATCAATCTTGCCAGTAAAGATTTCTTGTGATAAAGAATTAGACTGATGGACATGGATTGTTGTATTAGTGATTTGAGCAAAGGCAGTGTGTGTGATGCTTAGATAACCAAGATTAGTATTAAATGTAAATTGTCTCAGCTTTCAATGTTTTATTAGTGTAAATTCAGCATCTATTTGTAGTACTTCAGTTCATACTGAGTGCTTAGTTCAAGTGACTGGAATTTGCTCTTTATTTAAAAGGCTCTAAGAAGAATATTTCAGAATTATTGAGTGTGTCAATCTTGGCTAAAGCCTTATTAAGTGAAGCTGCTGTGCTGGCATTCAAACTGCCAATATTTTGATTTGATAAGAAAAGAGAAAAAGATGGCAAGGAATGGATGTCATTCACTTTGTTGTATGTAATCAGGTGTGTAGTTGAAAAAAAAAATGTTTAGTGTAGGAATTACATCCAGAATCTTTCTAAGCATGTATGTGTCCATTTCTTACTTGACGTTCTGGATAACAAATTGACACAAGTGGGATTGTATTAATAATCCAAGTAATGTGTGACTGGCCCTATTTTCTTTCTACTGTTGTCTTTAGATAATACATTAATGCTGAATTTAAAATGAGAGATCAACTTTAGAAAAACTATAAGTTATAATATGCTTTTTTCCCCCCTATGATGGGGGTGTGCTAAGAATGGGCCAAAGTGAATAATTTTGATTCTTAAATCATTTTAGGGTACTAGGTTTACTTTTTTTTCCCCACCACCTCCCCTGATATATCCTCTTCAGCTGCCACATAGTAGGGGATTCTCAGCCAATCTCTGTCTTTTTTGGTTTAGGTAGTTTTGTCTGCAAGATATTTGAAAGTTGTTTGAAAAGATATTTTTGTTGTTTGTTTATTGGTTTATCACATGTACATAAAGGAGTTTGTGACAACCTGAAATTTATCCCACAGCGCTTCTGTGGATTGCATAAACCTTGAAGACACTCTACCTCCTTGTCTGTCTCACTCCTGGATAATTCATAAATGAATGGGATGGACTAGATAATAATTGGATGAAAAATTGAGTAATACAAAAATTTAAGGGTTATTTGTTTTCTTTCTTTTGTAGATTCTCTTGAGTTTGTAAAGAAACATTTGGAGAAATTTGTTTCTATGAAATAAAATGGGTTTTTTTGTTTCAAGACAAGTGCAGTTCAGGAACCAAAGGCATTAATTATTTGCAATGTAAGAAAAGGGGTTTGGGCTGATGCAACCAAAATGGAAATCCAGTGTTTTATGTAATAGCAAGATCAAAAACTCCAATAAACTTTATAATTTTAAAACTAAATAGTTTGTAGGATAAGTATTTGAAAACAGATTAAATCTTAGCACAGTCTAATTATATAGTGTGATATTTTTAGAGTCAGAAAAATGTAGGGAATATTCAGTGATTTCTTTGCACTCTTTCTACAATTAAAATGTCTTTAAAAAAGGAAAGTAGAAATGGGGATGTGCTTGCTAAAAGCTCGTTCCACAAATCTAAGTCTAAACTGAGTCACCTTACAGGCTAAATTACATCAGTACATCTTCTCTGGGCCCTCCTAACACTTAGATACACTTTAGATTATGATGCAAGTGAACTGCATAGTGCAAAGCTAGTTTCTCTTTGTAGAACTAGCTTGGAGTGTAATAATAAATACATCTACAATTACAGCTGATTTAAAAAAAAAACAGGAACAGTTTGAGGGAATAATAATAAACTGTGGTAATTGGGTAATTATTATAAATTCATCTCATTGGTTATGAGTTTAACTTGAAAAATATGTTAGGAATTAATGTCAAATAGATTTATCTGATAAATCTGATTATGTAACAATTTGGTTTGTTAAAAAGGAGTAAAAGTTAAATGGTATATGAGTCATGAGTCATTCTGAAGATCTCTCTGTAACATGAAGCAATAAAAAAGACAGCTGTATCAGAGCATGCTGAATTTTCCATTTGAAATATACTGCATCTACTCAGTTGGAGATTTTGAATGTCTAAATAAATTAACAGTCCTTATTGCCGATTCATCACAAGATAGCATAAAATTACGGAGTTTTTGGGGAAGTAAAAGGTTAGTGATGTTTTATGGCTAGCCTCAAGAGCTCTAGTACTTTGGCAAAGCTCTCACTTATGTCTAGTGTCTGCCATAAACAAGAAAAAAATTCCAAATTCTCTTTACATATCTACATATCAAATGAAGTCATTATTCTCACTGGTGATCTAGCACTGAGGCGTTTTGTGTCACTTTTCTGTGTCATCCCTCTTCGGGTGCTTAAGAGGCTTGAACATTACTGGATGTTAAAATTGCAAAACTAGTTTTCAATCAACTGCCATTTTTTGAAAAGCAGAAAGCAGTTGCATATTTTGTGTAGAATAATGGATATTACCATTTATTAGCTGTTACTATTTCCTAATGAAGTGAAATTGCAGTCCTTACTGTGTCCCAGAGAATAAAGGAAAAATCATACATATCTAATTAATTATTTAAACAGGTACAATGTTCTTTTATTCATTTATAGTCAGAGAAATAATATTTTTCTCATATTTGCTGAATACAGCCTGCTCAATTCAATTCAGAAATTATTCAGTTTTGAATAAGTCCTGCTCAATTCAACTACCAACCTGGGCTCATGCATTCCAAAGTCTTATTTTAGGAAGTAAGAACCGAGGGTGACCTCTGTATTTGTAATACAAGCTTAGGAAGGTATGCATGAAGGCTTTCTCAGCACAGGAGATTTAGATGTTCTGAATTACTCACCAAATGTTCACCACTTTACCCAGTCATCAGTAGAGTAAGGCTAGTAAAGCTATTTTGCAGTAATGAGATACAGCCTTTGTAAAATTCAGTCATTATTTGCTTTTTTCTTTCTGTTCTCCCCAGTGTCAAGAAAAGAGGAACCAATGAAATGCTTGGAATGTCTAATTGTAGCTAGGAAGTTTGTTTTCATGGTCAGCAGAGAGAGGTGGGTGGCAGCTAAAACAGTGAGCAGTGACAGATCCACTGAACCATCTCATAAAAGGATTTTGCTACCCTAAGCTTTCTCAAATGACTGTAAAAGAAGCTTAGCTTATTAATTTCCTTTGACTAAAACTAGTCTGCATTAATGGTCACGAATTGGTGTCTGATGTTATATTCTTGAGAACAGAGTTTCTTTTAAGATTTTGTTACTTTCTACCACATACACTGTAGTAGTGCTTATATTAGACTGTGCACTTTCCTTCTTTAAGCTTTGGCATGATTTGCAATTTTCTGTCAGGATGATTCTTCAACCAGTGGACTTCCACTAGATTCATGATTTGTTCTTATTGCAGCTGTAAAATTTGAGAGTGAGAGAAGGTATGCAAAATTTGTGCTTATGAAATGTAGGTTTTATTTTCCCTCCTAATCTAGAAGGAAAACTTTAAAAAATCTTGGATTTCTGCCAAATGTAATTTTTTTCAGTGTTCTTTGTGGAATATAATTTCTTTGTGACAGTCAATAGTAAAGTGCAGAGTTGCATTGCTTTGCCAATGTGAACAGAGAAACTGATTACTTGGAAAATAGAAGTTGCAACATTGACATTAGCTCAAAAGCCTGAGCTGAGTTTTTCTGGCAAATGAACCATACATAAATAATTATTTTAAAAAATGTTTTCAGTTAACCCTCAAAAGGATATCTACTCTTTGTGTCCTTGTAATAAAGGAAGTTAGAGATACTGAAAAATATGTAAAATATGAGCAAGAATGTTACATTAGCATTACTGGTGCTTCCATGAGCTGACTGAAATAAAATGCAGAAAGCTTGGAGGGATGTACTGGAAATAAAGGGGAATATGTATACTGGTTGTGTTTTACAAGCAAACAACAACTGTTCTGAAAATATCTGTTTGGTTTCAGTTATTGATACAGCCTTCCCCTAGCAAACCAATACAAAATTTTAACTCTTAGCTTCAGATTTTCTACCTGATCAGCTCAGAGACAGATAATGTGGGTTTTTTTGCCTTTCCCCATTAAAAAAAAATCAAGATTTTCCTTTAAAAGTAACATAAATGCCCCCACCCAGAGTGTGTTATCATTATAATTTAATTATTACTGATAACCATCAATAAAAATAAGCCCAAACAATATATTTTTTTCCCTTTGTTGTGGACTTGTTAAAAACTGCAAATAGAAATAAAGGTAATATGAAAGACAATTCATAATATTTGGTGTCCACTGAGTCCATTTATTAAGGACACAATAAACTATTTTTTTTCTGTTTCAGGATAATGTAAGTAAGAATTCACATCTTCAGTTCACAGAGACTATGTACTTTTCTTTATTTTTTAAAAATTATTTCTACAAAGCCAAAAACCCCAAAAAGCTATTTAGGAAAGCAATGTATGGGCAAAAAACAATGCTGGAAGAAAAAAAAAAGAAAACCCAAAATGGCACAAACCAACTCCTAGCTTCTGTGATGATGAACAAATTCAAGCGGTCTGTTTCATTATATGTTCTCCTGTGGGTCGAAAGCTAGGAACAATCTTCCTAGAGCTGTTAATGAAGAAATGCTGGAAAATGGTCATAAATTCTTTCATATGCAAAGCGTTAGCATATGAAAACAGGTTATAAACCCCAAGGAAATAATTGCTGATTCAAAACCAAAAAACACCTTTAGTTTCTGTTTTACAAACAGTAAGAGAGCAAAGCAAAGATTCACTATCAAATTGAAGTCTTTCTTTATTATTTTGCTCATTATTTGTAACATATATCATGATTTGTAAAATGTCAAGTTCTTCAGGAGAATAGAATTGCAGTGGAATCATTGTTAAGGTAATTGTTCAATTCTATCTTTTCATGTATGACAAAAATAATTAGAGTTTCTCAACGTAATTTTAGAAGTACCTTGCCATTACTATTTGAACAGTAGGAGAACAAAAATTGAGCTTGTAGCAAATTTTTTTTTTTACTGTCATCAAATATATTTTCCAAAATGTAAAAAGACCCACTTTTCTGTATTTGTTGCTGTTGATTTTTGAAGGCCCTGTTTCAAAGATGTTTGTGTGTCAGTATAGATACAGGGTTTTTTTAAAATACTCCACTTGTGAGTTAGTCAATAAAACACTAAATACTTGTCAACATGCAGTGTCAAGTAGCTCTGTTTGTACTTCACCATCGCTTTTCAAATGCTGCTTGCAACATTAAGTTCCCTTTGTGTTGAGTGGTTTGCTTTAATTAACAAAACAAACATTGAACTCAGTATAAAAATAAGCTAGGGATATTTATTTTGTAGTTGTAAAAAAAACCCAAACCAAACAACGACACAAAACTCACCACTACCAACAAAACATGCTATCCATAAAATTCTAACTCTCTGAGTGTCATCATGTGTGAATTCTATTGAAATACTAATATAAAATAACCACAGGTGTGTTTCATCCATGGTTTCTATGAAAAAGAAGGGAGCAACCATTCACAGGCACACATTTACTTAGAAAATAGTGATGGTACCTAAAGATATCACATGCCACAATGAATCAGTTGAAGAGCTCAAACAGGTAGGTATGCTTCAAAGCAGTAGCTAATAATTTAGAATAAGGAATGTTAAAGTAAACTACTCTCCAGACTGCATTGTAGCAGCTGAATATTTATACACTCCATCCTATGCCCTATTTTGTTCACAAATATCTTTGGCAGAGATTAGGCAAAAAATTCCCAAAGACAATAACAATACCCATTTTCCAGATAAAATGTAAGTACCTGTAGTGTGGCTCTTTTGAATAGGTGTCCTTTCATCTTCCACTAATAATGCTGTTGAAGAAGAACGCTTTGAAAACGTGTGTTCAGCTAGTAAGGGGGAAAAAGTAAATTGATCTTCTGCTTCATATATTTTAGAAAGAGACAAAGATCAAAGCATCCAATACGGAGGTTTTTTGAAGTTTGTCAGGTGGGTTATTCTGAAGGGAAATTACATTGGTTTTCATCATCAGTTAGAAATGGAGTCTTAAAGAGGGTGCCATTTTTGATCTTTTCAGTGATAACATGTAATGGTGTATTGAAGATTTGGTAGAAATATTTTGTGTGTAACCAGAGTGCTAATATAGAAACCTATAGTTATCTTGAGAAATTCAAGTTATTGATAGTGTTACCAGGTAGGTTTATTTTTAGGTGAGTTTCATCATCAGTTAGAAATCCTAAGTTCCTAAGGAACTTGTTCCTTCTCCCAAGGAACAAGTAGCAGAATCATTGGAAGCACAGAGTTGTGCAATGTGAAATTTAGCTGTCCACACATCTTTGGATTAAGAAATAAGTAAGACATATATTTTTTGAATAATATTTTGAGTGTATTTAAAGAAAGAAAACTAAAAAATTAAAAGGAATTTCAAAGAGATTTCAGTTTTCATGTTTTAATTTCAGTCTACAAAAAGACTCAAGATGTTATAGAGAGAGTCATCATGAATGAAATGTGTGCATAAAAGCATTGAGATTGTGTTCTCTGAGTAAGAACAAAACTGGAAAGTGAGAACTGAAAAAAATAAATCTCAAGACGTTGGGAAAGTTGTAGGTGAGATCATGGAAGAATGCAAGACTAGTCATAATGAACCAGTGGTTAATGTAGCCCAGTATTTTGTAATTTTTAAGATCCAAAGGACAGAATGTAAGAATAAGGCAGCACATGGTAATATTTTCTATCAAAGCTCTTTTACTGTGCTATTTACAGTGACTGAGGTATTGTAGCTGAAGTTTTTTGGTTTTGCAAGCTTTTGATAAAGTCTTCATGGATTTGAGGACTTTATAGAGAAGGTTACAAAGTTTGTGAAGAAACAAATAAGGAAGAGCTGGTTGGGGATATAAAACTGAGGACAACCTTGGCTACAGTGACCATGAGATGTCAGAGTCAAGGAGCCTAAGAGGAGACAGCAGGGCAAAAAGCAATACAACCATGGACTTCAGGAGAGGAGACTTCAGCCTGTTCAAGGATGTGTTTGGAAGAATTCCATAGGAGATCATGCTGAAAACAAAAGGGATATAAGAGAGATGGTTGATTTTCAAGGATGACCTACTCTATGCTCAAGAACAGGCTTTCACGATGAATAAAGCAGCAAAAAATCTGTATTAATTAACAAGGAGCTCTTGACATAACTCAAAGAAAAAGGTGGAAGGAACAACAGGTGACCCAGGAACAACCTGGAGACTGTCTTTGAATGTGCAGATAAGGAAAGATTAAGCCATCCCAGAACTGGATTAGGTCCAGAGATACGAAAGTCTACAGAGTTTCAGGACTATATCAACAGCAAAAGAAAGGGGAAAATACAGACCTTTTGCTGAGCTGGCATGGGACGCAGTGCCAAAAGGAGTAGAAGACGATGATGTACTAAAAGCCTCTTTTGCCTCAGTCTTGATCATAAACATTTTCTTTCAGGAATCCCAGATCCATGAAATCAGTTTACAGCAGTAGTACTTCTGTAATGTATCAGTGAATCTAATGAGAAGAATTGAAGAAAAACGAGGGTTTTTTTTTTTTTTTTTTGTCATGTCTGCTCATTACAAAAGATGGCAACACTTCTACAGGATGTTAGTTAATTTGTTAATTTTTGCATAGATTTAATTTTTCTCTCTGGTCGGATGCAATTCTCAATGGCTTTTCTTCTGCAAATAACTGTCATGGCTAAGTCAACATATTGCTTCTGCCGAGTTTAACTAGTTGTTAAAATAAAAGTTGTATTTTCTTTTACAGTCCCAATATATATAGCAAGATAAAGCAACTCCACCATTCACAAGTATAATATTTGAATTTCAGATTACTGTCAGATATGCTGGTTTAATATTTGTGATGTCTGATATTTACATCACACCTTTGTTGCTGAGATGATGAGCGTAATTACTGTAGAGATGTGGGTTTATGATAGCCTTATTTTTAATCTTTCCTGGTAGGATTTTGGAGATGATGGGTCCTTGTACATCACTAAGGTTACCACAACTCATATGGGAAATTACACCTGCTATGCTGATGGGTATGATAAGCTCTATCAAACTCATATTCTCCAAGTGACTGGTAAGGAAAAATGTTCTAATTATCAAGTCATAAGAAACTTGAATTTTGTTAAGCAGATCTATTGTTTCTGTTCTAGTTTTTTTTGTACTGTGTTACATCTTAATAGGAAAAGGTATATAATTATTTCTTCATTGTTCTCCTTCAAATAACCTTAAAAATAATGAAACAATAATTTTAATTTATTGCTTCCATAGAATAATAACTATTAAAAGGTGTAAAGATAGTCCAGAGGACTTGCTTTGCACCTGTGATGTTATGCAGAACAGTAAGTGGTTTATATATACATATACACACAGATAAAATAGGTTTTAGTATTAATTTAGTAACCTGGGGAACACGCTGGGAAAATTAAATGTGTAAGTTTCTTGTGTTAAGAATGTTTTGTTGAATATAAAATTAATAGAATGCACTTCCCTGAAGAATTTGTAATTGATGTAGGCTTCTAAATTCACATTTATGTTATTGAAATCTAACCATGATTTTAGTAGATTAACCTGAGGCACCTGGATTTGAAAACTTGATCTTTACATTTTCCTGCTTCTGTTCAAGTTCCAGGTAACACTTAATTGAATTCTGTACTTGGACAAAACTTAACTGCTTTGTTACTGGTGCCCTGAAGACAGGCCTTTACCTTCTCTCGAGCTGGTGTACCCTCTCCTTTTTCTTATATGCAGTTTATTTCCTAAAGTATTTTAAGGAATTCTTTTCCACTGATGCAGGGTCTGCTTTATCATCATTGAGGTTTAATGTCCTTTTTCTTTCTTAGAGTGCTTTCATATTATTTCAATTCATATTCATCTTTGACTCTTAAGAATTCCTTTCAGCTGTAAACTACCAGTGTTTGTCATTCCATATTGTTGTTTAATCCTATCCAGAATCATGTTTGACCTCAATCTTCTCCAAATTTACTTTGCATTAAGAGGCTCTACTTCTCTCCTGAGGCATACTCTAGCCCTAGTTTCCTGGCCACTGCTGTTACCATCATTCTTTGTGTTGTTATCTATTAAACAGTTGCATAAACCCTTATTAGGCTGACTTTTTTTAACATCTGAGAATGCTGAAATATTTTCTTTTATTCTTATATTTCATGTATATACATATGAAATACAGCTTCCAAGATTATTTTGGCTTTTAATATGATTTGTTTTTCTTTTAATAGCCTTTTCCCCCTTTTCTGTTCTTAGTATCTTCACATTTTAAATTCATTTGACACTTAGTGCTTGTTTGCAGTTTTATATACATTTTGTCTCTGCTGTTATGTTTCTTCAGGAAGCTGGCTGGTAATATTTATCTATCCATATATTTCAACTTTTTTCCCCCAGTTTCTTCCCCTCCTGAACCACAACACATTGTACATAGAGTGTTGTCCCTGAGCTAATGGGGACATGGCATCAACATCTTTTCCTCCAAATTTTTCTTCTGGTATTATTTTCTGTAATTTAAAAAGCCAGGTAGCAACTACTGGCTAAACTAGTGAGAAGAACAAAGTGCAGTTTATTAATATTTTAGATCTTGAAGACATAGCAGAGTTATTGGCAAGCTGAACACATTAGTGGGCTCTTGACCAGCATTCTCCTCTGTTTTATGGTGTTTGGTTTACCTTAAATTGTTAACAAAATTATATTCTTATCCACACATTCCAGACCAATTCCAATGTATAAATAATCCCACAGAGGTGCATAGCAAGAGTTAAAATACTAGAATTCATGTTTGGCTCAGTTCAGCACATAATGAGGCAAAACTCCGCTCAAGTTGAAGAAGGTTTTCTGCAAGACTAGAAAATCAAGAAACATAATTTGAGAGAGGTGAAGGAGGACAAATGTAGGTTTTTCTGGTGATAATGTGTCTGTCAGGAAATTGGTTTTTCATCTGGAAACCACTGTAAACCTCAGATAGCTGCTATTCCAAAAGCTGGCACTGGAGTGATACCTTCCTAAATGATTTTGGATGTTTATATTTTGGGGAGCAAGAAACAGGAAAAGGAGACCTTTTGAGCAATAGGATTATTTGCTGTGCATGTTGTGGATAAATTGAATTAAATCTACTGAGATTAAAGGTCAAATGAACAGCTCTTCCACAGTTTAGATCTGTACTTCTAAGGAATAATCTTCTTAAGCACAGGCATGGTGGTCAGTACTTGTAGCTGTGATAATGACTAATTAATATAATGATACTTGTATTAACTGGAGAGTCAGTCAAAAGGTTAATGGGATAATGAGACTATGTTGATCACAAAGATTTAATGTGAAGGTTCAATGAAAACATAGTAATTAGATTTTAAGTTCTTTCTTGGTTTCCATTTATGTACAGCTATATATTTTTAGAAAAAAATAATATATTTTAGGCTAGTATGCAATTATTGCATCTATAAATCTGATTTACTTTTAAGATTAAAATCTAAGATATTTTTAGTTTTGAATTATCTGGCACAGTAGTAAAGAATAATGAGCTTCCTTTGGAGTCTTAAAAATACATTAATGAGCACTGTAAAAGACTTGTTTTATAGTGAAACAATCTACTCTTATACAAATAATATGATAAAGTAAATATTGTGAGCAGCCCTATAAGTTGATATTTTAAGTCTTTTCATATGAACTTAAAAAAAACCCAAATTAAAAACTGAAATAATGCTCAAGAGGTTTTATAGCAAGTGTTAGAGCTATCAAATAGTTACATATCCACTATATTTGGAACCAACAGTATCACATTGCTTTTTGAATTGAAAGATAAAGGATATAGAACTCACTCAATTATGTGTTATACTTTACTCTGCTAAATACAAACATGTGGTGTCTCCCCTCCCTTTTTAACTTATGTCATGATCTCTCTCTTGTAAAGTAAGCTTCTTTAGGTTAAGATGCTAGAACATATCTCTTTGAAAGTCAGTGTGAACAGTCACATTAATTGTGTACTTAAAATTTTATTTCCGGAGATATTTATTTATTTATTATTTCTTGGTCAGTTACACCAAAAAAAAAACCCAACAAAACCGAAAAATAAAACCTTATTCAAATGAACCCCAGAGACTTTACGTTGAACTTGTCACATCAAATTAACTTCTTAGACTGAGCCCACAACTGCACTTATATTTCAGTTGTCTGCAGCATGCCTCAGTGGCACATTTCTTTCTTCGTGGAATATTACAAATCGTAATATTTGTAATTGCAAAAATTTGCAAATAAAAATTATAATGCAAAACAAGCATTGAAAAACATTTCTAGTTGTATAGATAACCTATCAGACAATGATTTGCTGAGGAAAGAGGAAAATGGCACCAAATAGAGGAAAGACTTGGCAAGAAATAAACCCTACTGTCATGCAAAAACCTCTGTTACTGGAAAAACAGTGCTAAAGGGAACAGGGTCTACTATAGAAATAAGGGATGGTAAAAGAAAACTCAGACATATTTTCACCTGAGCAGGTCCTGTCCTCCCTTTCGCATCTCCTAATAACCCTTAAGTAGTTAATTTAGCAACAATAACATTTTGTCATGCAGGGTGAGAGTTTATTTGTTGGTTTAGGAAGAATTGGATTTCAGTTATAATATTTTCTAAAACTTTTTTTAGCAATAATATTGCATCAGAAGTATTGCATGCCTTTTGCCCAAATAAAACTAATACATTCCTCTTTCTCGTCAATGAAAATTCTTTGAAATTGAGTTGTTAAAAAAATTCTCTTCGCATGTGCTTAGTAGAAGTCTGTCAAGGTGAGGTAGTTAAATACCCATAAGGTTTTATATGCAATTAGAGCATTTCACTGACAAAAAAAGAGACATTAAATATCCTGGCGTATGTAGTCAGAACACAACTAATTGCAATGCCTTATTATTGGTCCTAAAAGTTGTTTCTGTTGCTGAGATGCTTGAGAGTGTTCAGTGATGGCAGTCCAGTCTCTAAGGAAGTGGAGGTCCTTGCTTTCCCAGAGACAAGGTGGAAGAATAAGCCATTTGGTTTTGCTGCAGTGAGAAATCTACAACATGAGGTAGGCTACCTAAAGGACCTTGTGTCAAGAAATGCTGAACAGGCAGACATGAAATTGGACTTTAGGAAGTGAGGCAGAGTGAGACTGGGAGCTGAGGTGCCAAAAAATGTTCAGACCACTGAAGGTGCAGTCAAGCAGGGCCCATTCTGAAGAACACAGTGGGGAAGGCAAGGTCTCAGTATGCAGCACACAGATGCTATGCAAGAGGAGATAGAAGAGGGAAGAAATGGAGGGGAAATAGGAGTGGGAGTGTCAGACTTGAGATAAAAAATTAAGATCCACTTCCATGAAAGCAAAGTCCTTTCCAGAAAATCAATAGAAACCTTAAATCTCTGATATTTATGTGCTCTTCCTCTCGCTGGTAGTCTAAGAAACTAAAAGCCATATTATCTAATTTTTAACCTTCTCCCATGTTATTATATTACATTTTTGCAATTTGCATATTGGGATTATGTAGAAAAGACTGTCTTCTGTAGCTGGGTTTAAAATATCCCTGAAAGCTACTGATTTTTGCATCCTATCTGAGATAAGGTAGATTTGTGTATTTCTTGCAATGTAGAAATGTCAGGCATTTCTATGATCTAATGGGACAGCATGCTGAGACATCTCTTGTAAATAGTTGAATAGGATTTGAAAATATTTAATCTCATGCCAAAATAGACACAGTTAATTTTTGATCTTGTTATCCTCTTTCATTATCAACTGATACTTCATCGTCTACCCAGCTGTGTTTTGTGACAACCTAAGTATTCCACATTTTTAGAGCTGCATTAAACAAAATTTTGGCAAATACACTTCCTTAATCTTATTACAGTTAGTATTTTTTTTTTCCTAGAAACAACCTCATGCAAGTTGTCTCTATAAAAATTATAGATAAGATAAATAGTTATTCATCTAAAAAATCTGCATAGCAGGATTTTTAAATCTTGCTTAATCATTGATTACTAATAGGAATATGTCCACTGTGATGTCATATGTCCTCTCTCTGACACCACTGGTATGTAGAAGATTTTTAATTGGTAGGCAAGTTCTGCAGCAAGTTTTAAAAACTTGGGAAAGTGATTTCAACAATTCTTATCTTTTGTTAATAAAGAAACTCATAAGACTAGTCTTATACATAGGATCACAGAATCTGCTGAGTTGGAAGGGATCCATCAGGATTATTGAGTCCAACTCCTGGCCCTGCACAGGACAGCCCAAGTTCCACCATGAGCCTGAGAGCATTGTTGAAACACTTCAGGAGCTCTGTCAGGCTGGTGCTGTGACCACTTCCCTGGGAGCCTGTTCCAGTGCCAAGCCAACCTCTGGGTGAAGAACGTTTTCCTGATATCCAGCTTAAACCTTCCCTGACACAGCTTCATGCCACTCACTCAGGTTCTGTCACTTTGTGTGGCACATCACACAAAGAGATGTGGTGTGCCTGCCCTTCCTCTTCCCTTCACGAGGAAGCTGCAGACTGCAATGAGGTCTCCCCTCAGTCTCCTCCAGGCTGAACAGACCAAGTGTCCTCAGCCACTCCTCATACAGCTTCCCCTCAAAATCCTTCATGATCCTTGTGGCCCTGCTTTGGACATTCTCTAACAGCTCAATGTCATTTGCATATTACTGTGCCCAGAACTGCCCCAGCACTCGAGGGGAGGCTGTCCTAGAGCAGAGCAGAGCGGGACAGTCCCCTCCCTTGCCCACCTGGTGATGCCATGCCTGATGCCCCCCAGGACACCCCAGGTTGGCCATCCAGGGCACTGCTGACTCATGTTCAGCTTGTCATCAACCAGGACCCCCAGATCCCTTTCCATAGCACTGCTCTCCAGCACCTCATTCCTCAATTTGAACAACCAACCAGGGCTGCCCCATGCCAGGTGCAGAATCTGGCATTTTCCCTTGTTAAACTTAATACAGTTGGTGATTTCCCATCTCTCTTATTTGTTGAGGTGTCTCTGCAGGACCTCTCTGTCCTTGAGGGAGTCAACAGCTTCTCCCAGTTTGGTGTTGCCAGCAAAGTTAGTATTCCTTCAAGTCCTGTGCTGTGTCCAAGTCTTTAATGAAGATGTTGAAGAGAAATAGGCTGAGGATTGAGCCCTATGGAACCCCTCTAATGACTGGATCCCAGCCAGATGTTACTTCATTCAGTGTAACTCTCTGTTCCTGACCCGTGAGCTGGTTCTTCACCCACCACGTGACACAGTTATCCAGCTGTGTGGACATTTTGTCCGGAAGGATGCATGTCTTGTTTAACATCTTAATTAATGATCTGAATAATGGGGCAGAGTTCTACCTTCAACAGTTTTGTAAATGGCACCAAACTGGGAGGAGTGGCTGATAGACTACAGGGTCATGCTGCTATTTGTAAGGAGTTTGACAGGACGGAGAAATGAACCAGAAGGAATTTAGTAAGTTTAACAAGAAGTGCAAGAGTCCTGCACCCAGGGAGGAACAACCCTGATGAATAAGTATATCCTGAAGACCACCTAGTGGAAAGCATCTTGGCAGGAAAGAACTTCAGAGGGAAATCAGGTTGAACGTAAGCTAGTGATGTGTCCGTATGGTAAAGAAGGAAAGTGGTATCATGGGTACAGAAGGTCCTGTCTGAACAGGTATAAGGAATTATAAACCTGAACAGGTTTTATGCAGGTAGAAGGGATTGTTACTAGGTGTTTTGGAAAGAGGGGAAAGGTGGAGATGAAATGTTATGATTTGTGAAACAGGACAATTAAAATCTCTGTACAACATATTATGACTTGCTAATTGTACATTAGTAATATTTTATAAAGAAATCTAAGGAAAAATAAAAATCTTATTTCTCAACCACCAACTATTGAAGAATTGAGGCTTTTTGCTTTGATACCACAGTGAAAAGAGATTTTTCTCACAGAATATTTTTTCTGCTTCATAAATTTTCTGAGACAGAATTCTGCATTGCATATCACTGAATATCTGACGAATACCACGTCTGTGTGTAGTTATATATAGCTGCAGGGGTCTTCTGAATTGCTTATAGTTATTTTTCTTAAAATGAAGATAACGTTCTCCACTAAATTATAATTGTTTTCTGTATTCAGTTCCACCAGTTATCCGAGTCTATCCAGAGAGCCAGGCGAGGGAGCCAGGTGTGACAGCTAGCCTTCGGTGCCATGCTGAAGGTATTCCCAACCCACAACTTGGTTGGCTGAAGAATGGAATTGATATCACTCCAAAGCTGTCCAAACAGCTAACTCTTCAAGGTAAAGGGGTGTATTTATTGTTTTCTACATCCTGCTAATGTTTTATCTGTGCATCATTTCCATACTAGCTGCTCTTCTTCCACAGTTTTAACAAAGGCTTGAAGTCTAAGTTAAAACATTTCAAAAGGTGTGATTTCTTCCAGTTACTCCCCAAGACACATAGCTTTCTGCTTTCTCTTTGTTAGAATAATGATTTTACTTACTGGCAGGATTACCAGTCAATTCCAATGTGCTCTTCTCGATTTGAAAATGTGCAGTATCTGAGTGGAGCAGGCAGTCCAAGACCTGGTCCCAGTCAGAAATGATAAGAATCTTAGTGAGATTTGGGGACCTGATAGTAGAAAGGATTGGAGGAGAAATACTTGAAATGGATGTGCTGTTTTCTGAAGGATATCGGCAGGCCTCTGTGGGAATACAAAGACATTGTATATACACGCATGAGCCCTACCTCCCCCTCTAAAAAACCCCAAACCCCTCAAACCCCAAAAACCTGCAAAAAAAAGCCCAAACCAAAAAAACCCCAGCCAAAACTAAAGGAAAGTCTTGCCTTTAGCTTCAGTTCATTTCTATGAATCTTCAGGGCTCAGCAAAATCAGTGGACCTGTCCAGCCTAAAATCTCCATGCTTCTTCAGTCTTTCTGGTAATTTTTGATCAGCCATAGGAAAAAAAAAATCTCTGCCGCTCATATTCCCTTCAAAACTTTCCCTCAATCATCAACAAAACCAGGATGTGTAGTTAAGATAGGACAGCACTCAGCCTGCACTGTAAGAAGCAGTGGGACAGATATACAAGTGCTTCTCTGAAGTGTTACTTCCCCTGCAGGTGTCATAGTCTCCTGTTCTTTCATGTACAACTCTCCTGGATATTTGTGAACAATTGCCTTGCAGAAACACTTCCCACTATGAGTAGAAAGTGATGAACTTCTCTTCCATAGCAACATTCTCTTAATTTCTTCTCTAGGGATTTGAGGATTTTTATGACAAATAAATTAAAATGGTTCTTCTCTAAGCAAAATACATTTAATTCAATAATTCAATTTTCTAGCATGGAATTACTTAAAATAAAATTTTGAAAATCTCTTTACGTTTTGCCAGAAATTTTTCTGAGTTAAACTATCTGTGCACTTGCTTCAAGCTAGAAGGGTGCTATACCATAAGACAATGCCCCTTTTAGTCCATACTTTAGAATACCTACAAAGCTTGGTTTTTATATAGTTCCTACAGCTGAACAAGTATACTATACTTAAAATGCAATGAGTCATTGTTCACACAATTATTCACATCACAATATTTAGAAGACCTTTGCCCGTGAAATCTGGAATGTTTGTTGACATTCCTATGCAATCCGACATACAGTTCCTGAAGTTTCCATCAGCTTCTACATTGATGTAGGTGAAAAATTTCAATGCACCTGTTTTCTCTGTTGTTACACTGCAGTTAACCAAAACCAAAACTAACTAGGTACCTCTGGTTAGGAGCAACAAATTAAAATTTTTACTTACATAGCATGTTTGGCCTGTTATATTCCTTGGGTTATTTTGTGTAAAGGAAATGATAGTGTCTAGTAACCAAATGCAACATAATAAAAACCTAATATTTACCTGACTTTTTAAAAAATATCATAGTAATTTAAATATATATAAAACCTCGGATCGATATTTGGCTCTGCAGTACAAAATCAAGAGAGGCACTCTGAATAACTGTGAGATGAAATAGTGCATGTAATTCACTAGCCAGTTGAATACCTTTGGGCTAATTTGGCATGCCTCCAAGTTATGAACTCAGGAATGAAAATGGTTTAATTAGTGTAAGCAGAGAAATTCTTCTGAATTTATAATCTGAAGGCACTAGCGTGTCTGCATGTTGATTTTTTCCTCTCCTTTCAGCAAATGGTAGTGAAGTTCACATTAGCAATGTGCGCTATGAAGATACAGGAGCGTACACTTGCATTGCAAAGAATGAAGCAGGGGTGGATGAGGATATTTCTTCTCTCTTTGTGGAAGATTCTGCTCGAAAGACTCGTAAGTATTGTGAGAAGTATAAAAATGCATGGTTCCCACACTCAAACATTTAATCAGTATTAAAACTAGGAAATGTTAAATAAATTAAAATGAGTTTTTGTAGATAGCTGCTTTAAAAAAATAAAGTTCAATTAATGGTATGCAAGAGTCACTGAAGGCAGAGTGCCCAATCTGCAGTACATTTAGAAGTAAAATGAAATCTCTGGTTCATTGTATGAACCAATATATTTTTTACATTTCTGGTAAATTTTTGATAGTTTCCTCATGATAGATGTGTTGCATACAAAGGGAATGTGAAGGGAAAAAGGAAAGGTATGTCTGTAAATGGCAACCATTAGTGTGTTTTCCAGTGTTTGATGGGGGTGTGGGAGGAAGTCCTTTTCTTCCTCTCTGTTCTTGAGATATACCAAGAGTCAAAATCAGCCTCATGATGTGACAGTAATCATATGGCTTGATCTCACCTACTGAAGTGTCTGGCAGGTCCAGATCAGTTCCAGCCTGCCCATGTTGCCTCGTGCCTCGAATGTGGAGGAAAAATGAACACATTCATTTCTATTTAGGGAGTTGAATGTGCCAAAGAAATCAATATCACTACTAACAAGCAGTGTTCTTTATCCTCTGTTAAATGGTAGTGGGATTTATAAACGCTGATTTCCTGTTATTTGTCTAACAGTATATTTTTTTCCTCTTACCTCACTTTGCTTAGAAAAATCCATTCCTGAGTTTATACTTCACCCATTTTTTGTTTGGTTTGATTGGTTGGTTTTGTCTGTTTGTTTTTTTTTTTCTTTTGAATCTCTTATTTTAATGAATACTACATCCTTATTAGAAATACATCCAGTAAAATGATGGCTATCTTACTCATGAGTGTGATTGCATAAACTTAAGACATTCCTGTTTATTTAAACGAATATTCAGCAGTGTCAAGTACTCAGCAGGATACCAGAGGCAGAATTAGTAGCACTTCGAGTCTGCCTGACACTTACAAGCCACAGGACATTGAGTTCAGTTACATATAGGTTTACTATGCCTCAAATATTTCAGAGGAAATCTTCCATGCAGGAAAGTTTTATAATCTAAATGTTGATATCTTTACTTAGCTGCTTTAAGTAAGACTAATTATAACTGTAATTTTTCAAAAGCCTTAATATGGATTTTTTTAAGTGTCATGAAAATGACTGCTCAGACATTTCTGGGAAGACACCTGAGGATGAATAAGTTGTTTGATCATGCAGAGTTTCTGGTAATCTGGTAATGTGAAGTAGCTTGGCCACTTCCATTTGCCTATTGCATTGTGTGAAAAATATTGTGAATGTTGACAAATTTCAAGACCCTGACGAGCTCTAGTTGGTATATGTTTAGTTAAAACTTGTTTGGCCTTAACAACAAAATATTTGTAGCCAACTAGCCAGTTTACACATATTTTAGTTAAGTTAAAGTTTAGTTAAGTCAGTTCAGTTCTGAAACCTGATCTACTGTGAATATGTATGGATATCCAAAACAATGCAGAACACTTTTTTCAGGACTTGTAATATGATGTAATAATTTTAGATCTGCTACCTTAGCAGGATTTGTAAAATCACATGCCATACAGTGAACACAGCTTGTAACAAATGCTTTAATATCTACTAGCACTAAGTTGTTAGAATGACCATTGGTGTCATGAAAGATGTAAATGAAAGAAGACAGAATATAAACCAAATTATTTCTAAGACAATTCATCCAAAAGATATAGTCATTTTCCTTTGTATAAAAATAATTTACTCTGCAAGTTCTGTGTTGTATGTTGAAGGGAAGCATTTTACCATTATGTTCCTTGGCATTCGAACATGGTTTCCCAATAATTGATCCATGTGTAAATACTCATAAAACCCAAAGATGTATAATTATAACATTCAAATTTAGGTGTAGCAGATATTTATATGTTAAACTCCAATTTGCTCAGAATCCTATTTTGGTACATGCAAGAAGACTAAGGTATGTACTAATAAAAAAAGCACTGACTCTCAAAATCATTGTCACAACTACATGAACAAATTACAACAGGTACACATTTTTATAGATGCAGTTTAATAAGCTGCTGCTGTTTTATAAAAAAATTTCTTTGCAGGGTGGAGTTGCTAGCATTGGAGAACTG
Organism: Ploceus nigricollis; assembly: GCA_013399945.1. Classification (NCBI taxonomy): domain Eukaryota; kingdom Metazoa; phylum Chordata; class Aves; order Passeriformes; family Ploceidae; genus Ploceus; species Ploceus nigricollis. The sequence continues at coordinate 200,451 of VXBC01009533.1, read as the reverse complement.
CTACCACAAGTGGAAGGGCCTCATTATTAACTTTTTTCTGCTTGTTTTTATGTTTCCTCCAGAACTCTTGTTCATACATTAAATTAGGGATTATTAAGGAATAAAATCACATAGATAAAACCACTTGGATAGGACTGTGAGCTTTTTTTTGACCCCACCCACGCATATTAAGCACAATGCTACAGGTACTTTTATTTCAAGCCTATTGATTAGGTCACAAGCTAGATTCTAAATGTAGCCTCTGGTGAATATAAATGTGATTCCGTATGATCTGATAGAAACTATTTCTGTCATTTATGAAATTTTTATAAATTATTTTGCTTTTATCCTCCTCTAAGAGAATAAAGCAGACACACATTTTCTTTTTTTTTTTTTTGGATTCCTTATTAGAGGGCTCCTTTTTGGAAATCTTAGGATACTGTTTTGAATAAAATAAGATCAGATTCTCACTAGCTTGTCAGTTAGTCTGGGCTTTTCTCCTTTGTGATGTCACATAAGATAAAAATCAAAGCAAAATAAAAGTATTTCTGAACATTGAGTTGATTTTCTATTGAGAGTTTAGTGAGAACTTTACAGTTGAGTTCTAAAATATAAAGTAGAATTGTACTGCCTTGAGCATGACAGTAATTTCAAAAGCCACATAAGAAATGCAGAACATTATTCCATTACCAGTGCATATATTTTATTTCCTAGAAAGTGTAATAGTCAAAGTAAATGTTCACTTTTGTACTTATCTGACCCATTGTTTGTGTGCATGGGAAAACTTTGGGGGTTTAATGTTACTTCACACAAAAACCTAAATTTTTATTATTTTTGTGTGGAATCTTGCTTTCAATCCATCCCAAATTTATTAAAAACTCAGTTCAGTGCTTTGAGAAAAAAATAGTATCTGTGACAGAAAGGGCATGGCTAGTTGATTTCTCTGTAAATTGGTAATTTAAACAGCTCCTAAGAGAAAATACTATATTTTCTTCTACCTTGGACTAAATAAAAATCAGTTATTATGGAAAAGTAGATTGTTAAATAATAAGCAAACCTTTACCTCACCTGTCTGTCTAAAAGTGCTATCAGATTGCTAGGTTTTCATAATTCATAGGATTGTTACAGATGCATGTAATGCATGTGTCTGTATTATAAAGAGAAAAGAAATTAAGGCAAAGCTATACTGAACTGTGGGAAATGTGATGCTAGTAGAAAAAATAAAGTTACACAATGTGAAGTATGAATTAAGGGTGCTAGGGACTTGTTTATTTTGAAGTTTCGAGTTTCAGAAAATGGAAGTCCACTTACCAAAAAAGTCAATATACTTTGATGATAATGGTTCATCATCAGTATGGTGATCTAGATGGAAGTTAATGGAAAATACTCTGAAAACGCTTTATCATCCAGATCTGTTCAGTAAATGCCAGCACTGAACAGGGAAGCATTGCTCTGTCTCACATAGGTAAAATTTTGAATAGTGGATGATAGTCTCAAGGATAGTTTGACCTCCTCTTAGCACATCAGCCGTTTTCAATGTGCACTAAAAATAGGACTTCTGAAAACATGCTTTCATTTTAACATTGTCTTAGGTGAGAGAAATGAAATTATTTTTGAATACTTTAACTTTAGCCATGCCTTTTATCAATTAACTCATTCTGTAGCTGAAATTTTATTTATTTATTTAACAACTATGTCCCAGTACATGGATCCTTTTTGCTAGATTTGTGAAGTTATAATGGAAAGTTTTAGTTTATATTACCTATATAATTGTCTGTTAAAATTACTGGTGATAAATTTCTGCTGCTCTCTATTATCAGATCCTGTTTAATTCCTCTGATGTTGATAATAACAGTAGCATCTAAAATACTTGTGAATGTGAGAACTGTGCTGTTTTGATTCTCCAGAGACTGCAAATTCTCTTTTTGCTGTGAATTCCATTTTCCCTCAAGCCTGCAGTTACGGCCATTGAGAATGAGATAGCTGGTCGGGTTGATAGCTGAATAACCCCTGTGGTGATTGGTAAAAACATTCTGGGGATTAATGACCTGGTCTAAATCTCATTGAAAACACAAGAGTCTCCCCTACTGTCATGATCCTCTAATAATACCTGAGACAGCTCAGCTGTGTTGGAAGGACTCTCTGGTGTAATCGCATTTGTAAATACAAATAGCAGTTCAAAATCTGGTTTTATTTTCATTCCAACGTTTTTTATTTTTCAGAACTGGTATTGCATGGATTCATAGATTTAAGCATGATGGAACCATTTTATCTAACTCTATTCTATCTTCTATATTTCACAAGACATTAAATTGCATTCTGTTCTGCCTGAATACAGAGCTAATGCTTTGTTTGCCTGAAGTGTATCCTTACAGAGATGCATGTACCTAAGTCAGACATGCAGAGAGTCAAAAAATGCCTGATTTCTCTTGGTATTTTGCTTTATTTATTAATCAATTTCACTAGTACAGAATAATGCTTAGTTTCCATTTTGAAGTCAGTTTTTCCTTCTGTTGCTTCCTTTGAGTCTCTTTCCTTTTTTTCCCTCCAATAAATTGACCTCTTAAGAATTCTTGTCCTATGGATATATGAATATTGATTGCAAATTCTCACACACACAATATATAAGTTTCTCATAATAAGACAGTTACCATAGTACTCAGTCTTTTTGTCTTGAGAATTAAAATTGTTTTAGTACAGTTTGGTGGTTTTTTTTTTTTTTAATGAGAACTGCTCTGTGCACAAGCAAAGTTATTTGCACAAGCAACAAGTTATTTGTTTCTTTAATGTTATAGAAAGAGAAATATATATTTGGTAAGTTTTTTTCCACATCCACCAATCCTTTGTCACTATTTTCCACTAATACCACCAGTGGAAGTTTGTTTATATGTTTATCTCCTATATGCTATCAGACCTCACTTTCCAAATCCTATTCCTTCTCACCTGTCTCAGTTAGGCATAGTCTGTTCTTTGTTTTCCAAGACATCTACATTTCAATTAGGATAAAACAAAATGCAATTTATTTTAGAGATGAATTTGACAATGTCATTCAAACAATTTGTTAAAGCTGTTGTTTATAATTACAGGTAATTCACAGACTTCTTAGGAAATTATTTTGTATTTGCTTACAGATCACTGATGAAAGTGGTTAAGACATGATTCACTGCCTGTTGCTCTGGACATGCTCCAGAACTTTCTTCTTCACCTTTTATTAATGATTTAACTACATTTTCAGATTAATTATTTTGGCAGTTTTTAATTCCATTAACATATAATTTACCATTATTAAATAACTCATATTTAGTCAGAATATTCTATCTTAACAAATCAGATGTTTAGCAAAATTATGGGTTACAACTGTATGAATTTTTACATTACCAAATTCCTATTTGCATTAAAAAAAATTATCAGGTTTGTCTGTGAAGACCTGGTCTCTGTTAGAACATATTAGCTGACTTATAATTGTTTTCTTGTTTTTTTGATTTCTTACTGAATTTAATTCTATGCAAGAGTGGTCTGGTTTTTTGTCTGGGTCGTATACCCCAGTCTAACTAGCCTACAGCTACCTGAGCTATTGTTTCAGGAAGTGGGGCAACTACTAGTAGCAGATATAGTGGTACTTTATGGCACTCTTAAAATTTATGATGTATTCTGAAATAAATCACTAACTAATAGCACCAGACTAAACATCTGAAACTTTTAGCAAGTATTCTATGCACTGCATTTGGACCTGATTATTTTAAATATTTGTCTTGACTACACATGATTTACCCTCCTTTTTAGTCCTTTGTAAGGACTAAAAGAAGGTATTCAATCAGGCTCTGGTTTCAGTTATTATCCTGCTCCTGTACAAATGCAGGACAAAAATATTTATAGAAGAATACTGTCAACAGAACATTAAAAAACCCAAACTGATTCGTAGCAGTACAATTTAGATCTTGAATAGCTCTGATGTGACGATGCTTTTCTTCTACCTCTAGAAGCAATCTGTGATGTTTTCCAGGGTTTTTGCTGCTGCAGTGGTATAAGGGAATGTCAGACTGCTGGAGCCTCTTCTGCTAGCAGAAAAATGGGATTTCATCATAACTAAGACTCCTTCTTTTCTTTAGAACTCCAATTTCTCTCTTTTTGTAAACAGGTTCTATATTCTAGCGCCCAGCATCTCTGCAGCAACTGATAAAAGGTGGCTTTTCATTTTCTAGCTTGTAGTACGTGCAGGTACATTTTAAGAGACTCTCAAATCTTTTATTAACAGATAGCTTTCTCCTTCATACTACTGGATTTAGCATCATTTAAAGCATGAACACACAAATGGACAGCTCCACTGTAGATCTCTGTTGTTGACTACTTATGATAATCACACACACAGATTGGACCAGCCCAACTCCTAGAAGACATATGGCAAACCAAAGTCATTATCTTGCTGCTGTTGAAAAACTGTTTGGAAGGTCAAGAATTTAAATATAGGACAAAGATAATTTGGCACTATATCTTGACAATATATTTATGAGAAAGGTGTAGTGGGAAACATGTTACTGCATTTTTTGTTGATACGCAGTAGAATAATAATTTCAAAGAGAGGAGGAAGAAATTACAACTTCCATCTGTGGAATTTATTTCTTTAGTGAGATTCCATTGAAATAGTAGTAGGACCAATGGAATTGGTCAAAATTTAAATTTTTAATCAAAGTAACATTAACAGACTATGGAATTTAATACTTAGCTAAATATACCAAATAAATAATTTTGTTAACTTAGAAAAAAGATAGCTAGGAAGGCTTAAGCTAATAATGGAATATTTAATATAAATAATAGAGTAGAATATATCACTGTAATTTGATACACATATGGAATATCAGATTACACTGAATATAGTTTTTTTCCTAAAGAAGAGAATCTGGTAGTGAAGAAAACAGGAAAATGAAAAATAGTCATCACCAAAGACAAGTCAATGTTTTCAGGGGTAATTTTCAAGTACTTAAATTTTTTTTCTTAGCTACTAGTAAAATATTTTGAAATAAAGTAACTTTTTAAATCCATCTTTTTTTTTGTTTATTTCTTGATAACTTTGACAGGTACTTTGGATGTGCTTTAATTTCTTTTCTGTTTCAATTTAGAATAATTCTACTGTACTAGAGCCATAGATCATAAAAACTCATGCTGTTCCCTTTGAAGTGAAATAATTCTGTGGGTTTGGCTTTTTTTTTTAAATATTTTAACTTCTCCTGACTATTTTTAAAAAATTGTGTTACAAAGTGCAGTTCAGTCTGTGATTGATTAATATGACTTCTTAGGTGTTTCTCTAAATTTTTTTCGAGCCATATGTATGCACCTTGGGGAGACGGCTGTCATGATAGAGAGTTATCAAGTAAAACTATTAGGACATTTCCAAGACCGATTTGAAAATATTTGATGAACTTTTAATATTTGGTCGCTTTTATTTTAGTTATCAACCACAGGCTCTTGTGTTACTGAATTCACCCACTATGACATCATCATATGTGGCAAAATAATTTATCCTATGGGTTCTTTCACTTAGTCACAAAAAGCAGAACAAAAGTTCTCTACCTTGTGCACTGTATCTTAGGACAAAATTAAAAAAAAGTAACTGTTCCATGCCATTAAGTAGCTCTATTTCTAACTGTGCCTTTTTTAGGTAACGTCATAGTCTTATCACCTAAAAAGATTATGTGATCTGAATGCTACTGACTTGACAGGTTTATGGCCATCATAAGCAACAAGGCATCTCCACTGTCTAGAACTGGGAATAAGACTAAAAGCCTTTTGACTGTGATTTATGGCCTAAATTCTCTCTGAAAGGCTTTATGCAATTTTAATAGAATCTTCCTGTCACATCTGATACTGAATGGTACCTATTTACCTAATTTTCTCAGAGATAATTTATGCTGGCATTTTTTTTATGGCAGAGCTAAACAAGTTTATACTTGTTGACAGCATTGTGGCCAAAGACTTTATTTCAAACTTCCAAGTAATTCAGCTCATGAACTACTTTTTCTTCCTGCTAGTTTATGCTGGATTGAGTTAATGTGCTATGGGAAAGGACTTATGCATGATTCATTATAAAGAGTTATACAAAACGTAGAAAAATAAGGTAACATGTTCATATTTGAACAAAATTAAAGTGTCAACTGTTGACTTTTAACTGATAAATAATAGTCTAATATATATGAACCAGATCTTCAGTTATTGTATTAACCTAAAATGAAATTGAAGTGCATATCACATAAGAACAGACTGGAATTTGGATAGAATTTGTAATGACAATTTTTTTTTAAATACTTGAAGCAAGCAATAGATAACTTTTAAAAAAGTATTGGCTTCACAAATAAAGTAGGTTTTTTATATTTGCATTTGTATATAAACAAAACAAATCTGAATTTCTTATAGAAAAAGAATGAAATTAAAAGTAGGTATGTGATTGTGCAATCTCAGCAAAAATGTAATTTGTGTCAACCTCATCTTCACTTTTAACACAATTATTTCTAATATACAAATAATAATTTAAAACTTATATGGTTCAGCAAAAATATAGTAATTATGTTATAGATTTACCCTGTAACATAAGGGCAGGTAACATTAGAGATGTGAGAAAAGAGAGTAAATAACATATGTACTGTCTTTATCCTGTGTTTAGGATTAATCAAAACAGTTGACAATGGTGGTGGCTATGAGTGAAGTAAGGAGACAGCATCCCTTTAAACATCTTGAAATGACACTTTTAATGCAATTGAAAGTACAGCAGATTATGATAGCACAATTCTGCAAAATTATGTTGAACTACACTTTTTTTTTTGTATTACTTTATTGCATTTTCCTCATTGTCCTATTTTCAATTACTACTTGTGACCTCTTGCCATCATGGAATTGAAGGCACTGAAAGGGACAGTGGCTTCCTATCTTTTAATCGATATCCATTTTGTTTGAGTATGCCTGGATATATAGTATTGCATGCTGATTATTGAAAATTTGAACAGCTGATAATGCCAAAAGGAAGTAGAGGAGTTACATTTAGTCTTCAAACTCACTCCATGTCAATTTTGCCTACACACACACACACACACGCACACACACTTTATTTCCAAAATGTATTGAATGTTTCAAGAAAAGAAAAGTAGGGAGGAAGAACACTAGTTGATAGTTGAAATCTTTGAAATTGTCTGTTGAGACAGAAAAGTAAATGTAATTTATTACCAATGCAATAAGAAAGAGAAGGATACAGAATTTATTTGCAAAGTGATATTGCAGTACCCTCATTCATTTAGTACTAGAAAGACCATGGATTTTTGCAGTTGTTTTTTCCATCCAAAGCTGATAAAAATTTACACTGCTATTAGTCTGCTGCAGAATTTCATGAATTACTAAGGACAGAGTTTAGTGAAATATGTGCAACCTATTACCATTCAACCAACATAATGTATAACAAAGATGAAGAACAGGCATTCAGATGTTGTGTTAGCTGCTCCTAATCAAAGGCTGTGGCTGTACAGAAAACCATAGAATAGCTGTGGAAGGACCATGAAGAGTGATTTTTATGGAGCTGAAAGTGTGCTTAAAAAAAAAGAAAAGAAAAGAAAACAAAAAGAAAGAAAATCTCTTTCAGGAAAACTTGGATTCTCCTGTGTTTTGCATTGCTGGGGGACAAGGGAGAAGGAGGAACAATGCAGACTTCTTTTTGCTGACAATATAAAAGGCCCAGCAACAAATGATGTAATAAAATAGCTGCTTTAATAAGATATAATAAAAAGAGGAATATAGGTAGTGAGTAAATCTTGCAACCCTTCACATGCTGGGCATCACAGCATTATTTATGCAGCGTGGAATTAATTGTGGATGGATTTTCCCACAGCAAGCTGCACAGATCCTGTCCATGGAGAGGTTCCTGCTCCCTCCCATGCTGTGGTGGTTTTATCTGGTGTAACAAACAAAGCCATATATCTTCTGGCAGGTTGCAATTTGTCATAAGACCCATGAGTATGCAGCACAGGTTTTTATGAGCATTCCAGCACCTACCCTTGCAGCAGGTACCCATGTGACATGCAGACTTCCCTGTGACAAGGCCCCATGTAGCAGATGTAGCCTGCTCAAGGTCACAAACTTTTGGAATACAATGTCTTCTGCAAGGCTCCCAGTACATCTAATACTATTTAATAACTCTGTTGCATCATGGCAAAAGAGAAGATGGTACTCTGTCTGGAAACCAGAACGTTTTGCTGAGATCTATCAATAATTCTGTATGCTTACATTGTGAAGTTTACAAATATTTGAGAATTTAGTATAAAGTGTGGCTGAAAAATGTTAATTTTTGCTTAACCAAAAAGGAAGGCAAACAATATGTTCCTTAGCATACTTTATATCTATACCTGCTGTACTTGTTCCAGCATTGAACTCTTTATCTCAAGACTTGACATCTTTCCTGAACAGAAATTATAGGTTTGATCAAAAAAATAAGTGAGGTTACTTGATCTGTTAGGTGAGATTGTGGCTGATGTTTATGATATTATATTGCATTCTTAAATTATATCTCAATTTTCTTCTAGCTGATTTGCTAATTTTAAAATTAATGTGTGAGTCTTTTAAAGCACTTTTATTATCCTGCTCCTTTTCTTGAGCAAAGCTCAGAATCACACATATCATTTTGCATTAACATAAATGAATGTGTTCTGTACTTAGCATTTTAAATCATTTTGTTTGATCCTATACAGCTCCATACACTTGTGTAATTGTAATTACTTTTTATTTTCTTTCCTATGTCACCCCTAGAAAAACACTGATAAACTGTAGAAGATTATGGCTGAATTTATGGGACCTCAAGTGTCATGTATTACATGGTTATTTCCTTACAATGTGAAGAGAAAAGTAATTTTAAAATAAATTCTCCAGATTGCCCTGGGGAAATTAATTTGCTTTATTTCATAAGAAAGACTGTGTAGGATAACATAGGCAAATACAGAATTGTGATCTGTATCTGGAGCCACTGTCTAGGCATGTAGGGATAAATTTTAAAGTTCCAGAACCCATTTGGAGCTGAGTCTAGTGGATGACATAAAGGACAAAAGATGGGCTTCTACAGAGACATCAGTGTGAAAAAGAAAGTTAAAGATTAATGTGGGCCTGCTGAGGGAGATGGGGATCTGGTGGGAAAGATATGGAAGGGGACAAGTTGTACTGAAGGTTTCTTCACATCCGTCTTTTGTGGCAAAACTGTCCCTAGGAATGTGACACCAGTGGGAAAGTTTGGGAAGGAAGTCATTCTCTGGCAAGGAAGCTTTCTTTTTCCATGGTGTATAGGATCTGATTGAGACCATTTAAATGAAGTGGACTTTCACAGGGGAAAGGGCCTGGATAGGATGCATCCATAAGCACTGGGCAGACTGGCCCATGGCATTGTGAGGTGACTCTTGACAATCTGGGAAGGATCATGGTGAACAAGGAGGTTCCTGCAGACTGTAAGAAAGCGCCACTTTTCAAGGGCAAGAGGGAGAATCCAAGACACGATAGGTGCATCAGCCTCATGTTGATTTCTGGAATAGAGATGGAGCATTTCACCCTGGAAACCATTCCCAGAACTAGAAGGTGTTTAGGAGCAGTCATCATGGATTTACAGAGGAAAAAAAATCCTGGTCAGCCTGAAAGCCTTCTGCAATGAGGTGACTGGCAGGGTGGATGTAGGACATGTTGTTTAGCAAGTCCTTAGAAATCTTTTGGACACCCTCAAAGACAAAACCATGACGTTCAGGCTAGATGCACCAGTTTTGGTGAATCCAAAACTGGCTGCATTACCAGAACCAAAGGCTTGCATCATATTCCAGGGCTGTTTTTTCCCTCTCCTGTCTGTGAAGTACAAATTATGTGGGAAAATCTTAGTATCCAGGCCTTTTCTGGAATGAAAATTCCTGTTCTCAGTCTCAACCTTCAGCTGTCAGTAGATGTGAGGAACTTCTGTGTGCCAGCAAGATTTTTAATAATATGTCTTTCACTGATTTTTCCAAACTTTTTTTTTAAAACATACTTATGTTTTTAGCTTTTTTACACTGTGCTTCAATTAGCCTCCCAAATTCATTATGTGTGTGTGTGGCATATGTGTTTTCTATGTTGTATTCCTTTCCTTTGTTTGGGATTTTTTTTAATTTCTTAAGTTCATTACTTTGCAATATGTGTTGGTTTTCAGTGATGGTGTTTTAAAAATTTTATTCTGTTGCATGCTGAGTTCTAATTACTTAAAATTTGTGAGACTATATTTGCTTTCTTTTTTTTTTTCCTCCGCAGACAGAAAGAGCAATATTAGGATAATATCATTTCATTGGTCTCAAAGGTCTAAAATCCAATTGTAAACAAGATGGCCAAATAAAATTTATGTTTTCAGAGAAAAAAATCAATGTAAAAATTTAGTTGGTTACCATGCCATCCTATACTTCCATTCTTGGTCTTCCAAAGAGAATGGTGAACATTATACAGCATGACAATTTTGGAAGCATGGTTAAGCTACAACCATACAGAAAAAAATATCTTGTGTATATTTTAATTTTGCATATCTCTCTCATAACTGTGTTCTGAAATCAATCTCTTCAAAGTCCGGGGTTTAAAGGAAATAATGAAAATTGCATCACGTGTCATTCATATGTATCATTTATGTGGATGAAAACTGCACATACTTTTTGTAATGGATTATAAAGCACACTGTTGATAATGGCTAATAGAGTTAGCCTGGGGGGGTTTAGTGGGACTCTTGGGATTTACTCTGTCCCAAATAGGTACTATGGCTAATCACAATTTGGTCACATGACACAGAGAACTGTTGTTAATTTACTGCTTCCAGTGGTTTACCTGTAGGAGTATTTTAGTGAATCAGAGATTAAAGCATTATAATTATTTCAGAATTGCTGTATCATTTCTTGTTTTCCCTTGTTCATCTGTATTTTCTGTTCTTTCTTTTTCTTACATGCTGCAGTTGCAAACATATTGTGGCGAGAGCAAGGTACTAATGGAGATTACTTTTGTTCATATTTTCTGTAGTGTGATGAAATGCTCATCTATTGTTTCTTTTGTGTGTGTGTGCATGTGTATCTATGTTCTTTCCTACTCTACAGTTACAGTAACTGCCTACCCTCTTGCAATACTGAAGAATTTGACTTAAAAAATTAAAGTGGAAATGAATCCTATAAATGCTAATACTTTTGTAAACTGCTTTTCCTTTTCGGGAGAGAGAAGGAAATAAGCTCTTCACAATTTTCAGACAATTGTTTAAAGATACACAACAAGAAGCTCAGATTTAAATGTAGACCTTTAAATTTTGATTGTTTTCATGGTAAAACTTCTGACCGGTCAGCCTGTTGAGATTGGTTTTCTTGTATGAATCTCTCTTATTTGACAAAATTATAATCTTAAACAGTTTAAAATTTATATACACCTGTTGTTGCTTAATTAAACTAAGTATTTTATTCTTATACTCAGGAAAGGTTTGTAAATAAATGTTGGGGCAGGGAATGGATGGTTGTGATGAACTGAAGGATAAACATAAATAAAGCCGCAATCAGTGTTATTAACATAAAAATCATGGAAATATTTTTACAAGCAAAAGATAGGTATTAATTTTCATATATATTACATGATCTCAAAAATTATCCTCATATTCCAGAAAAATACCATAATCTAAGAGTTGTCATGAGTTCCCATTCTGTTGCTCTAAGTAGCCTGTTCTTCATCTAAAGTTGCAATTTAGGAATTAAAATATTTCAGTAGTAAGAAATTATTTCAATTATTTCCATTGGAAGATTGATAATACAAGATAACAAGTGAATCAGGCTTTGCTGTGAATTCATACTAGAAATGGTATTTCTATTGACTTTTTAAAAATTTGTTTTTAATTAATTTAAAGATTTAAAAATCTGACATTTCATTTGCCTGTGTGTAGTAACCTTTGGCATTCCCAGTGCATTTATAAATATGAACTAGTTTTATTTTTTTATTCCTGTTTAACCAGTTGCTCAGCTGGTACAAACAATCATTTATTGATTGTAGTGGAGCTCAGCTGTGATCCTCCTGCTCTGTTGGCCTTGCCGAGTACAAATGATGTGTTTAGAGTTTCATACAATTACACTGTTAATGATTAAACTAATATGCAACAAGTTTGTACCAAATTCTCAAAAGTATGCTGTTCTCATCTCTTGTTGGGAAAGTATCAAGTATGGTTTATCTCAAAACTGAAAACATTATTAGTATCCCCTTCATTTTTTAGTTTATTGTCTTTTCAAGTCAATTTGTTGCTTTCAGTCATTAGAATACACATAGGAAAATTTAACTTCTGTGACAAAAAATTCCAATTAAAAATAATAGCTTACCAGAGTGCTTATGGTAAAGACATTCAAATTTCTCTGTGACTAATGTGAAACTAAGCAAAAAGCAATGGATAGTAGAAGATTTTGTGTCTCCTAGAGCAGATATTCTCAATCTCTCTGCATAGAAATGCAGGCTAATCGTTGTGTTTCCAATAAATACTGTTACTAATTACAGTATTTAATTTAATATATTAATATTTAATTTTTAGTTTAATATTTAATATTTTAGAAGAGAGCAATACCCTGAAGATGCCAATAAACATCACCACCAACTTTTCTGGGCCATCCATACTCTGCCATTTTCTGTTATGAAAGTATTAACAGATAGGAAGGGAGGGATGGGTGATTAGTAGG
>VXBC01009533.1:138159-182785 GCA_013399945.1 Ploceus nigricollis | reverse complement strand
TTTCTAAATTCAGCAGTGCAGTTTAGATAATAGAAAATGTCTGGATGTTACACATGACATGCCAGTGTTCCTCCACAGTTTCCTGTCAACAAACTTGAACTGAGCTTCTGTAAAAGAATGAGCTCAGGTGTTTTTACACAATATTGCACTGTATTTTGAACAACGCTGCAGTACTTACACATGTACATATTTAGGTATGCTAATTTTGCTAAAGGTAAATATATTTTCTCATTTGCTATATACTTGAGAACCCTTATCTAAATATTTAATTACCTCTTGTGCAACTGAGTGTCAATACAGCAAAACACTTTGGTGTATATCTAGCATGGGAAGCAATTAGACTCACTGTGTTTAAAGTGAAGCAAAAGATTTAGTGCTTTACTGGATTATCGTGGGTCACAGAAATTCCTCTCATTCCCAGAATCTCCTAAATTACTTGAATCTTCTTAATGTCAAGTGCAAGTGGAAATTTATTAGTCTGATAGTGAAAATTCTAGATGCATAGGGATGGAAATAAACTGATTTCTATTTTCTGATATAGGTTGTTGCTTAGTTAGACCAGCTTTGACAGCTGTTTGTTTAACCTGTTGTCAAATAGGTTCTTAACCATGGTTCAAGTAGATTCTTTCACCTCTTTGAACACCTCATCATTGTGAAGTGCTTGGGACGTTTTCCTCACTAACATTCAACCTCTGTTTATCCTCTGAAAATTAATATTATCCAAAGACTTAAATTCTAATTCTTATGCAAAAGTGTTTTTATTTTCCTTTCACAATGAATCCCAATTAGAATAATTATTTCCAGAGACTGGGAAAAAAAGCAATTGAAACAGATGCTTTTTGGAGACTAATGAAAAAAAATCCTTTTGGCTTCAACATAAAGCTGATTTTCTGTTTATTACAAGAAGTAGCACATAATGGCCAAATTTCAGTGAAATATGCCATCTCACATTTGAATATATGCTGGAGGTCAGAGCAAAATACTTCATTTCAAGATAATTGGTATGATCACATGGCAGGCCAAAATTTCTACAGGAAATTAGATTGAAGGATACTTTGTAGCCCACAGAAACTGCCTTGGTATGCACTCTTACAGCACAGAAGGTGTAGTAAATGCTAATCTTTGTTTGTAAAAAAAAATGTTTAAAAAGAATCCAGCCTGAATTTTAGTAAAGAATGTCAAGAAAACAATGATTTAATGTAGAAGAGGTGATACATAAATTCATGTCTTCAAACATGCACTGTTTCAACTTGTTGGTATCATCTTACTCTTAGGCAGCCATAACATAGCTGGACATTTCATTACACTGCCTAAAGAGTTTGACTCACATCCTGTTAAAACACTGAGGACCCTTGCAGTAAGTGTAAGTTAATAAACACAGAATTTGCGCATATAAATCTGCAAGTACATGTTTCCTCTTGAGATTTTCTTGCCCCAGACTATATTGAAAAACTTTCTCTAAGGATTTATTTTCCTCCATCTGCTGACTTGTTACAGAGCAAGTCACTTTTTGATTAAAAAGTCTGGGAGGAATACAACAATGAAGTAAATTAATGTTTTATCAGATGTTAACTTTTTTTTTTTCATAGAGAATAAATTAGGAAAAAGTAAATTGCTCACATTTTAATTAGAAGAAGAAAATGGTGGGTTTATGCTTATATTTTAAGGAGAAATAATTTTAACCAATTACCCTACCACTGGGGAAATTAATATGGAGATTCAGAATAACTGCCTGTAGTGTAAAGGAAGTCAAAACTGTCTAATGAGATAAATGTTAGATTTTCAAAAGCAAGATTTCAGTTCTGTTGAAATAGTTTCAGATAAATGTAGATTTGAATAACTAGAGAAACAACCACACAAACCAGTTCATACTGGGAAAAACAATCTGTTTTGGATATGAGAATTTTGGCGCATAATTTTCACTGTTACATTGAAAAAAAGGTTTTTGCTTTTATGTTTTCAGTCTTTTTGGGCGAATTGGAATTGGATTATAGACATTTATGACAACTTGAAAAATATTTTAGGACCTTTAAAGTACATTTGTATTTGTAGATATGTATATGTGTGGTTGTGTATATATCTGTATATCTAGATATATTTGTACTGGTCTTACAGTGAAAAAATCTTTAAAAATACACTTTTGAGTGTTTTAGACTCATATTCAGGAAAATGTATAAGACAGTAGCTCATCTCTGGATACAGCTGTAAGTGTTTAAGTTAGAGTATTTTGCCCTTCTGCTATACATCCCACAAGGGGAGGTGGTATCAGAGAAATCATTTACACTAATCTATATGATGCCATGTGAGAGAAACACAGATTCCTTCAGCAGAAGTCAGCATTATTTTTGAATAATATATTGAATATATCCTTGTAGAATTCAGTCCCAGAAACTCATGTAAATTAATGCGAGTCCCTGAGAGACGAATGAAAATAATGTCTCTGTGTAGATTTGTTACAGACATTTGCAGATTTGTGCTCACTCTGAGGAATAAAGAGGATGGTGTAGAACAATCTAGATGCAGTTATCTGTTTAGATAAAACATGGAACTAAGACAAAGACTGAGACTAAGACTATTTATTTAGAATAAGTATAAAAATAATGAGATCAGTGAAACAACCTTCTGCTTGAAGTGATAATTACCCAGAAGGCAAATGACAATAGATCACTGATATGATGATTGCACATCATATCAGAGACATACTTCCATACGTTGACTTTATGCAACAATGAAAAGCATTTAGCTGCTTTTAAGAATGAAAGTCCCATTTCTCCCATGCTTGTCATTCCTTAACCAGATTTTTAACTTCTCCCTTTGATCTTCATTGCTTTTTATCAGCACAAACTAAATCTTACTTCATTTCTAAGTTCTCCTGAAGTTACTGATGATGTGCTATCACACAGTACCTGAGTTTAGTAACCTTTCCTTATCATATGTTTCCTGAAAGACCTTCCCTTTGTTGAGGTTTAAGAGCCATGTAAAAGGAAGCAGTGGCTTTCAATCTTCTGCAAAGAAACTCCTTTTTTTAAAGCTGGAAATTGATTTATTTCTTCTTTTGACATATAAAGATTGAGTGTATTTTTGAAAATGTAGAGGCACAGCAGGCAAAGAATGTTGATGATACAGAAAAGGAAGTGTTGAAATGCGTCGTCCTCTTGAAGAGCATTGCTTGGTGCCAGAGATGGTGTTCTGCCACATAATGTTTCCTGTGCCTTTTAAAAGGCGTTTGATGCTTAGAAACAGAATTCTTGTTTAAGAGCTCATCATATCTTGCTGCTCATCCTACATTTAGTCATTATCTGCTGACATATCATAATTATTTTCACAGCGGCCAGTTATGATGTATCAGGCAGAGCATTCTAAATTAGGAATAAGCAGCAGATAAGTGGCAAAAAGAAATAATACTTATAATTTGGTAAAATTGTCCCTTGTGATGCAAAGAATTTAAAATAAGAGGCAAAAGAAGAAAAGGTCAGGAAAACAAAAACACTTGATACATCCTGTACTTTTCCAAGTAGAGTGTTTTTCGGGTCCATATTTTTAAATAATCATAATGTCCATTATAGGAAAGAAATCATGCTATTTCATAAATGGAATTTTCACATAAGGTAATATATTTGACCAAGTAACCTTTAATTTTGATAAAACCAAGCTTTTTCTGGGAGAAAGTGTTCACAAATAGGTAGTTAAATATATGATGATTTGCCCTATATTTCTACAAATTAGGAATAGTGAGCATGTAAAGTACAGTAAGCTGTTTTGACTGAGAGTGTATAGTTGTATGTGTTATGAAATATCAGTTCACTGAAGTCAACAGATTTTTATTTTTTTTCAAATTCGTCCTTTTTCAGGATTGGAAGGGCAGAGAGGGAAGGAATGGTAGTAAGAAGACATTTGGCATTTATTGGGTTTAACACTAGTAAGATAGGCCATGAGAATGTCTTATGGCAGAGGTTGCCAAACTTCTTGATCTTTAAAGCAACCTATCAGTACTCCAAATGACCAAAACAGCTGATCTCTCTGACTGCTGCTTTGCCCCTATGCCATGTGACAATTTGTACCACACCACCTCCCCTTTCTCTTCATGTGTACATTATCATCTCCCCAGTTAGATATTTGCCTGGCTTACTGCTGTGCCCTCAGCTGCAGGGTAAGCCATGCCTGCACTGCCTCCCTTTGCAGGGCACTGTGATGCTGCTCAGGTGGGAGCTGCCAGCTCCTGCGGTAACAAGGCACTGTCTGGTTTGGTTTTCTGGTTTTAAGGTCTCCTGCCCCTTGCTCACTTTATTTCTACATGTATGTTTTTATCAAATTGGTTTCTTTCTCAGGTCAACAGTACTTCTTGAATTTCTAGAAAACATCCCAAAATTTGGTGTATGAATTATTTTATAATGCTTGTGAGTTGTAGTGCTTACAGATGCAGTTTGGCTAACATGAGTTTATGTCCTAGTGTCAACTGTCCTTTTTCCTTCCCTATGTTTTCTGAGGTTTTATTTTACTGTTAAGAAAAGAAGAAAATAGGTGTAATTTGGTTTTCTATTACATTGTTGACTGTTTTGATCCTTATACTTTTCCTGTTTCTATTGAATTATAGGATGAAGTTTGTCCCAAAGCAGATAGTGATCCTGTTCAGCGGTGTGTTTGGGCAACTGCTGTTAATGTAAAAGACAAGTTCATATATGTGACTCAGCCCACGCTTGACAGAGTTCTCATTGTTGATGTACAGTCTCAGAAAGTTGTACAGGTATTTATTGCTCATTTTTTAAGTTACTATTTAATTTATACAAAAGAATTTTGTATAAATTTCCTTCATATTTCAGAAACAGAAATACAGTTATCTTGAGAGTAAACACATTATTTGGAAAAAAGTTCACCTACTTTCAACATTTAGCAGCAGTTTCTGTTTAGCAACTGTTCTTCTCAATAGACAATTGTAAGGAAGATAACACAAAAATAGCTCTTATAAATATTATTTGAGTAGTTGAGAAAATGAGTTCTTTAGGAAGTTTCTGACTGGAGGTACCTTTCACTCTAAAATGATGATTGGCTAAAATACAGTCTTATCACAAGGATGTGTCTATCAGTTTTGACAGAAAGGTCAGGTTTGGCTACAGAAGGTGGAGGACTGTTACTCTGTACACTTTTAGACAGAGAAATTATGGAAAGAGTAAAAAGAAACATCACCCTTAGCCAAGACTGGAGACTTTGAATTCAAACTTCTTCTCTACTCCTCTTTCTTGGTCTCTGGGATGCTGGAGATACTCTGCTTAGTGAAAATAATTCATTGAGTAAAAGAGAGAAATCAATGCTATGCTACAGTGATTAATACAGTCATAGAGTTTGAGCAAAACCAGGTGTGGTGTGTTGACCCTGACTGGAGGCCAGATACCACCAAAGCCACTCTACCACTCCTCTACCCAACTGGACAGACGAAGAAAAGGTTCATGGGTTGAGATAAGGGAAAGGAAAGATCACTCACCAATTACTGTCACAGGCAAAACAGACTTGACTTTGATAATGAATTCAGCTCATTTCCCTACCAAAATCTAAGTAGGATAATGGATAGTGTAACAAATGACAAACACCTGTCCCCCAGCACTCACTCCTTCCTGGGCTTAGTTTTATTCCTGACTCTCTGCCTCCTCCCCCACCAGCAGTGAAGGAGGTGAGGAATGGGGGGGTCAGTTTGTCACATGTAATTTCTGCTGCTACTTCTTCAGAAGAGAGTAGTCTTTTCCCTGCTCCCTCCTGGGGCCATTCCCATGGGAGACAGTCCTCCATGAACTTCTCCAGTGTGAATATTTCCCATGGGCTTCAGTTCTTCACAAACTCCTCCAGCGTGAGTCTCTTTCCTTGGGATACAGTCCTTCAGGAACAGATTGCTCCAGGTTGGGTCCCCTATGAGGTCATGAGTGCTGCCAATAAACCTGTTTCAGTGTGGATGCCTCTTCACAATTTCACAGGTCCTGGCAGGAGCCTGCTCCAGTATAGGCTTCCCATGGATTCAGAGCCTCCTTCAGGCATTCACCTGCTCCAGTGTGGGGTCCTCCAGGGGCTGCAGGTTGATCTTTGCTCCACCCCAGACCTCCATGGGCTGCAGGGGCACAGTTGCTTCACTGTGATCTTCACCACAGGCTGCAAGGGAATCTCTGCTGGCTCACCTCAAGAATCTCCTGCCCCTCCTTCTCCACTGACCTGGGCATCTGCAGAGCTCTTCCTCTGACATATTCCCACTCCTCTCTCATCTGCTTGCAAGCACGATAGCACTTTTGTGCATCTCAGCTATGTTATCCCAGAGGTTCTGCCCCACCACTGATTGACTGGATATTGGCCAGCAGCGGGTCTGTGCTGGCACCAGCTGGCCTAGGCTCCGTTGGGCATGGCAGGAGTGTCTGGCATCTTCTTACAGAAGCCACCCATATAGCTCCCCCCTGCTACCGAAAGCTTGTCATGCAAACCCGGTGCACCAAGGTACAAGGCAGTGCTTATAGTGTCATCATATTTATAGGAAACAGGTGTTCTTTAGCTAAATAGAACACAGATTTTTTTTTTTATTAGAAACCTAACTAAATTGTTAATAAAACCCCCACATTTAAATAGAGCTTTTTTTCATGCCTTTTGGTTTTCTCACTGATAAGTAAATGAAAAATCTTTGAAGTATAGATTATATGTTAGGCTCCAGGGAGACAGTAATGTGTCCTTAAAGGGGACTTATAAGGAAGTTGGAGACAGATTTATTAATAGCGACAGTAGCAATAGGCAAGGGGTAATGATTTTAAACTAAAAAAATGGCAGATGCAGACTAGATATAATGAAGACTTTTTTTACAGTGAGGTTTGTGAAACACTGTCAGAGGTTGCCCGGAGAGGTGGTAGAAGCTCCATCCCTGAAAACCTTCAAAGCCAGTTTAGATGGGGCTCTGAGCAAACTGATCTAGTTGAAAATGTCCCTGCTCACTACAGAGGTTTTGGACTAGATGACTTTTAAAGGTCCCTTCCAGCTCAAACTATTCCATGATGTAAGTGTACACATGTATTCTGTATAGGGATATAAAATTTAAAAATAAATAACAAAACTGCATTTATAAAATTGTATTAATTTCAAAAATAATTTTAATACTTTTGCCTACTTGAAACACCTGCTTTCTGAATTCTGTGCCTGCTGACTCAGATGTGGCTTCCTCAAAACTTGAACTATCCAAATGGTGGCAAGGACTTATAAAATATTTTATTCAAGAAGTTAATAATAAAAAGGTGAGGGTTTTAACTTAAATTTACCTTTGCATATTAAAATAGAGATAAAATGAGTGGTTAATGGATTTTTTTTCTGAAAACTCTACTTTTTTACAGCCAGTTTAATATATTACTTCAGGAAGACAGAGTAAAAACCTCAGTCTCAACACAGTCCACAAATTTGAAGGACTGGAATATCTGGCAATGTTTTCCATGGTCTCTGACATTCAAGTGTCAGCTTCCTTTTCTCCACAGGAGGGATGAAATATCAATATAATTGCATTTATTAGCATTTAGACTTCAGTGTCAAAAGCACATGATTCCTCTTGAGCTCACTGCAAATAGGTTTTATGAAATATGTTCATTGGTAGGCTCTTCTAATTTGTCTTTAGTTACATTATTTATTGTTTTAAATATGTAAAAATATATATCATTTTACCGTTAAAAATTTGCAGAGATACTTGCTGCAAAAATATGTTAATTAAAAAGTAAAATTCAGTAAAGTAACCACTACTTAAAAGTTCAGCCCTTCCCCAGAAATATGTAAAGCAATTGTGCAGTTTTTGAATGATATTAGATTGTTCTATCAAAAAAATATTCAAGTTTCTGTAATGAGCTGAAAAACATACGTACAGAATGCCTAAGCATAGCAAAGAGCTTTGTGCACCGAGTCTGTGCTACTTAGCGAGTATGTTGAGCTAAAATCAGGATACTTCAGAAGCTTTCATGTTATTCCGGGGGAAAAAAAAACACTTTCAAAGGAATTTTATTGTGAGGGATAGAATAGTATAACTTTTCCCCCCACTTTAATAATATCCAGATTATGAACTAAGGAAAGTATCAAATTAAATTTATCCCGGCTTTGGAAAACTTTTGCAGGAATGGAAGTTGTGGTTTTGATGGTTCTAGGTGTTTAAGTAATCATAATAAATTATTTTGTCATTTCACAGTAATTAACAAAGATTTTTGGTAAGACAATATAACCAGTTTAACCAGACATAAATAAACCAGACAGTTTAACCAGATAAATAAATTAAACCAGATGTGTTACTGTCACTTTTGAACACCTAAGTAGAATTTCTATTTGTTACTGATCTGAATGTTATTTCCTAGGATACACTTAGCCAAATACATGGGAAAAGTACAAGGGGACTTGTTCTGTGTCCAGCTTACCCGTGCCATTATTCAAAATAGACTTAAAAACCAAGCAAAACCAAACAAAATAAAAAAAGATATAAAAATAACAGTAGTTGTAAACAAAACAAATAAATAATGAAAGCATAAAACCTATACAATCTTTTTACATGTAATATACAACTATGAAAAGTAAAACCACTGTTGATTCACAGATGGGTTTTAGAATTGAAATAAGGCTAATTTGGAATTTAGTAACAAGTCAAGAGATACTTTGTTTAGCATTTCTTAAAACATGTATGGCTTTGTCTTCTTGTCTTTTAAAAATAAGCATTTCTTTTCTAGTTTTATTTTCTTCAAGCAGAAAGACTGTTTTAACCATTAAATGTTGCTCTACTCATATGATATGCACTTACAAAAACACTTTTACAAACAGGAAGCACAGAAGGGAATTTAGTTTTCCAGATCAGTCTATTTTCATTACTTAGAGTACTGCCTAGCACAGAGTAAAATAAAGATCTAATTCATTTTTGGAAGATAGAAACTCAGCTCAGAAATGAGAGCATTTTTCTTGTTAGACTGCCTTTTTCCTGAAGATCATATTAATACAGAGGATATCGTTTTCATATAGGCACATGTGCATGTAACTATTTCTAGTCTACATCTTAATAAGAAAGATGTCTAATAAGAAAGTCTACCTTCTTAACAAGAAGCCACCTTGCAAAAAAAGCACATTGGCTAGTGGGAATAAGTGTGGACATAATTTCATATTTTAAAAGCAAGAGCACTCTAATGAAACTTCCATCACTGTGCAAAAACCCTTAAGAAAATTAAAAATTTATTTGAAAGGACTTTAAGTCATGTAATGATGCTGTTTTCTGTGTAAAATAATGTTTATTTGGTTTTGCTTATTATAGAGTTTTCTCTGAAGTACTACTATACATTTTATTCCTTTCTACTATGAAAGTTAATGTAAATGGTGTGCATGTATGTGACAACTAGATTTGAGGATGATTTATTTTTATGACAGGTATATTTATCAAAGTAAATACTTTCGAGGAGTCTATAGCAGACTAAATTGAAATGTATTGGAAACATGGATGTTGTATCTCTAGAGATATATATAGAAGGAGACTTTTTGACTTATCCAGGTAATTCTCATTCTAAAGTCAAGGGAAGCATTTGCTTTCATTTTTAAATTCTTGAAAGCAGGAATTGTGCAGTTTTGCATAGGAGCACACCACTAAATAGGATGACTTAGAGGCTGAAGTAAACAGAGTCATTGTCTTTCAGTCCTCAGTGTGCTGCTGGCAGATCAGCCTGGTCAGCTAGAAACGGCTGTGAAAGTCTCCTTCTGAAATGCTCAACTCCTTTTTGCTGCTGGCTTCCCTCTAGGGAGCTGTACTGCCTGTGCCTGACCCTTGCAGGCAATTCCTTCTGCTCCTCCTGGCTCTGCCACGACCCCAGATCTGAACGCAGCTGGCAGTCCTCTGGCAGAACATGTATGGGTCAGACCTTTGTCTGGGGAAGCCAAAAGGAAATTTGACATGCCTTGACAAATTAGCCATACAACAGTTCAAGTATTATTTTAAACAACTTGTTTTCTAGCATATAGCAGAAAGAAGTTATCAAACACAAATGACCTTTTTCAAGGGGTAACTTGTGATTTT
Organism: Ploceus nigricollis; assembly: GCA_013399945.1. Lineage (NCBI taxonomy): Eukaryota > Metazoa > Chordata > Aves > Passeriformes > Ploceidae > Ploceus > Ploceus nigricollis. The sequence continues at coordinate 172,749 of VXBC01009533.1, read as the reverse complement.
AAATGAGCCAGTGAGCAACCTGGCTTCCTTTTCCATTTTCAAAAGGAAAAACAAATTCTGCTTAGATGAAGTGGTCGCTTGCAACACCTCAGGAGTACAGTTAAGTATCATCAGCAGTCTCAGCCAGCCATTAGTGCATTATCTTGAGGATCTACATCATTAGTTTAAATTAGGTTCACTTAATTAGCCAGCTGGTACTCTCCTTGACACACTGATAAACAAGCTGTGCTTTACAGTTCCATAATGGTAAGACTAAAAAACAATTTCCACCTATTTTTTCTTCTTTAATGATGAAAATAAAAAAGTAATCCCCCCACTTGTTTAGTCTGTGCATGACATCTCTTAATCAAATACATTGTCCTCCCATTTAATACCTCTGAATCCTTCAGTTTTTGTAACAAAGGAAGTTTAGAGCTCAGCTGTCTAAAAGATTCATGGTCTCAAGTGAGAGTGCTTAAAGTTGTAGGGAAAACACTTTGGTTCTGATCACAGGTCTATGAAAATTAGCAACAATAATTGGAAAACATATGAAAACAATCCTTCCCACTTCAACAAAGTATACACATTTTAACAGATAGGAAGCTTTGGGTGCAGCAACCATGTTGATTTTTTGCAGTAACATCTTCCATTAATTCCCGTATGTGGCTTGAAAATACTCTTCCCTTTTTAACCATTTTTTGGTAAATGGTGTAGTTTTTCAACTGATACATGTGAAATGAGAGTGATGGCAGGGAAGGAAGATAAGTAGTTTTGTATTTGATTTAAAACCTTTGTTTTCAACTTCTTAAAGGCTTCAGTATAATGTAATTTTGATACCAAGTGTTAGAGTACATAATAAATAAAAACCACATTTTCAGCAATTCAGTAACTCTGAATTAATCAGAGGGCTGTTTCAGCAATTGACAACATAATTCCTAAATACAATCTGAAGATATCTGAAAATGCATATCTACTCATCATTTTCATTCAAGCATATATATTATGTTTCCTTTGAAAATGTGACAAACAAAGGATTTCTTTTTTTATTCTACTTCAGGCAGTGAGTACAGATCCTGTTCCAGTGAAACTACACTATGATAAATCACATGATCAAGTCTGGGTGCTGAGCTGGGGAAACATGGAAAAGAATTCACCAACTTTGCAGGTGAGGTGATCACAATGATTATATGTAAGGAAATACAGACAAGTTGAGCCTTTGTGTAATTGCAATGTGTTGCTTGTTTTCCTTTAAGCGTTATTACCATGACCCCAGCGAGGGCAGAGAAATGATTTTAGGTAACCAGAAAACAAGTCAGACAACTGACCTCACCAAAAAATAACGATTATTTTCAAGACCCTTAGTCTGAACTGACAATGGCAAATTGATAGAAAGATAAGGAATGCAGCTGAAAACAGCAGCATGGTCTGTACTGCCAGTCTTTTGAGAGCAAACTGTTGCTGTTCATGATATTTTTGTCCCTAATTAGAGGATAAACTGGGCTTTAGACATACTTCCATTTCATTAAGGTCATATTGATATTCTGGAGGTGTCAAGCTCAGTCTTTATTGGGTTTTTTTCAGATGAAAGATATTAAAAATCTTGATTTTTCTCATTCCTTGGAGCAGTGACAAACCTCGGGACAGTCACTAAAGAGACATCTCAAGAAGCTGTACTTACCTTACTACTTTTTTATTAATTTCTGTTCCTTATTTATACCAATCCCCCAAGACTATCATGATCAGCCTTGTATCATAATTTAAAAATTCATTTTCTTTTAATTTGTTTTCCTTTTCTTCAGAAATTTATGAAATCCTTATGCATTTAATATATACTTATAGATAAGAAAAAGAATAAGATAAATTTGAAAAGCAAAATTAGTAACATTTGAAGTCACCTTCTCAGCACCTACAGATTCTTAGTAACTTTGAGCATGCAAGGTAATTTGTGGAAGTTTAGTTGCCACTCCTCCCCAGAACTGATAATTGAGTCAGTCTTACCATATTTTTAAGTGACTGATCATTCTCACCCTCATTTTTAATTACAGTATAGATAATAGATTGTCTTCTTTTCTTAAAAAAAATTCCACTCTTACATGCATATATGTGAAAAGCATTGTGTCTATTATATGGAATTGTCTTTTAATCACCCATAAACATTTGCTTGAGAGAACGTCCAAGATTTTGGGATTTGAATAAAATTGGTTCATTACAATTGAAGGAATATGTAAACTCAGTTCAGCTTGTTCTTCTGAAGTATGTCTGTGCTATGTTGAATTCTCTCATGGTTGACAAGAATTGGGAATATGCATAGCTGTAAGTGGTTCCAGTGGATTTGTTGATAGCATCTTTTCACTCTGGCTGAAGTGCTCAAAAATATAATCTCACTCTAAGATCTAGCGTAAAAAAAAAAAGATAAACAAAAAACTTAGTTTAAACTAAGAACTGTAAGAACTGTTAAGGGGTTTAGTAATGTAAATGAATAAATATGGATTCAGGGTTGATAAAAAAAGAGGGGAAAAATAAGTATGACGTCTAAGGAGTCTGATATGTAATAGTTCTCTGAAATCTGTAATGTTGATCAGCTTTATTGACTCTTATTTGCACACCTTTTCTTGGTAACGTGAAAAAGACAACACAAGAGAATACAGAGACAATACTGCATTCATTTGGATTGAGATTTGAGATTTAAAGAGTACTTCCATAGTTTATAATGATGTTACTTTATGCAGGTGATAACGCAAGCCAGTGGGAGTGTTTCTCATCACACAATCCATACTCAGCCTGTGGGGAAGCAGTTTGACAGAGTGGATGACTTTTTCATTCCAGCTACAACCCTCATCATTACCCATGTACGGTAAGTTTGTCTGAATGTAGGGAATGTTGGGTTGTCTTTGTGTTCATCCTAAGAACAGGTTCTGGCTGTGACAGAACTGAATAATTTGATCAGCTGGATTTTAAAAGACATGGGACACAGAAAGAGAGGCTGAGGAAAACAGGACAACACTTAACACAGGCATAAAGCAGAGCTCTCCCCAAGACCTCTTAGAGGAAAATCTATTTTTCTTCCTCAAAATACACTAGTAAGAATGTGATATGTAATTTTCTTCCCATGTTTTTTTTTTTTTCTGTAACATTTCTACCTCTAGGTATTGAATAATTCTGCAGTCTAGGATTTTTTCCTCTGAATATTCCATTAATGTATTTTAGTAGTTTGTATGTTTAGAGTTGCTAAGTTTTTTTGCAAGCTGACACAGATCCATTTCACCTAAAAACAGCTCTGCCAACAATTATCCATTATTTATTCTGATATTCCAAGTCCAAGTTTCTATAGGAATATCTTCGTTAGATAATCTTCACTGTCATCATTCTGTTCTAGCAAAATTCTCAAATTACAGGTGTAAATAGGCATCTCCATTAAAAAGGATATAATTTCTGATCACAGTGAGTAGTACTCTTTTAAATGTAAAAACATGCAATTTAGGATGATTTTACAATTGATTTTAGAATTCACTCTGTATATGCCTGGGAAGAATCTAGACTTCTATATGAAAGAACATTTGGCTTCTTCTAAAGATGTTGTTGATGAGAGATTTTTTTTTTTATTTCCTGCAAAACTCTAAACTAACAAGTAAGTTAGCAATCAGCCATATGCAATTTAAAAAGAAATATATAGGTTAATATACGTGAATAATAAATTGACTCTAACTACCACTATTACTATATTTCTTGAACTGAGTAGGCAAATTCCTGTTGTGTCCCTGAAGTAATCCATAGTCCTCACATTTAGCCTTAGAATAATATTCAGTATTTCTGCTGTATTTGGAACAGATATGTGTTGTGAGGACAAAAGTTACTGTTTCATAAACTAGCAGGTACCAGAGGTACTGCCCAAACAGAACTGACGTTAAGATACTTTAATGTTCAAGTAAATAGGAAAATAAAACCATGGATAGTGATAAACATCATACTAGGAGGGGAATCAGGACTGGGAAAAGAAAAATAGGGCCAGTCCAAAGCTACTGTTGGATTTGCTTTGTCTAACCCAAACTATTTTAGGGTGATATTTTGCCCAAATAGGTCAGGTAGGTCACTTCCTGCTTTGCATATTACCTTCAGCTGCTGAGTCATTTCACATGTCCTGTATGCAACTCAACAGAAAATAGAATGAAAGAATAAAAGAAAACACACAGGAATAAAAAAGGAGTATGAAATCAATTGAACACTGAAAGAATAAAATCTGATAAGTGCCTGCAGATATATAATAAACGTACATCAATCCAGGCCTAGTAAAGTTTTTTTGTTTGTTTGTTTTTTGATTTTGTTGGGGTTTTTTTTAGTATTCACATGCCAGATAAAATTGCCAAGATTGCCAAAATGCCAAAAGAAAATTCCTGGTCTGGCAAAAAAGCCTGCAGTAAATTGTCCACTGCTAAACCCATAGATTTGGAGCATTTAATGAACAAAATCAATTTGGTTTTATCAAATAATGAGCTTAAGGAAAATGCTATTAATTCTGAGTGCCTTTTCTAAAAAGGAAATTAAAAAAACCACTATGTAGACAAATATACTGCTTTTCTTTCAATGTATTCTTCAAGAGCTGTTTATGGTAATCAGTTGTTGAAGAATTTGTCTTCAATAATCTGGCCTGCAACTACCTTGCTTTTTTTGTTTAAATTAGAATGCAATATGTGAACAATGTTACGGGAAAGATTTAAAATTAACTGTATTCATCAAATTAGTAGTGATGTAGAAAATCCCAGTCTATTAAAGTTAATATGACCAGTCAACAGAAAAAAAACCCACTCAATCACAGCATGTGTTTCTTAAGGCTGTTAGGAAACAAACATAAAACTTGAGTTTATTATTCTTGGGAATGTATACCAACCAGGGGAGCAATTTATGAGTATGAATTGCAAAAAACAGCTAAGAGGGAAATAACCCCACTGGCTAAGTTGGCTGGTGTAGTTAATTGCCCAAGGGCCCTATTTACTCTTTGTCAGAAATCAGCTCCCTTTGACCATGCAACACCAGCTCCTTTCAGAAAAATGACAACTTTCTGTAGCTAGGTGCATTTGTCACTTGTAAACTAAAATTTTGAATAATGGAGCAGAAGACAGTATGCATGGCTTACCAAATTAGTATCCAGAACTAAACACACTGTCCAAATAAAGACAATTCTAAGCAAAAAAAAAAAAAAAAAGACATATCACTTAAAAGAATTAGATAAGTTTCCTAACAGCTAGCACAAACCATCTGATGCCATCTGCATTTTATTACTATCTACAGCGTATTCTGTCCAATAGGTTGGCTTGTTGACACATAGGAACAGAAGTAAAGGCAAATAAGCAAAAGCCATAGTGAGTCTTTTTTTTTTTAATTTTTAATAATAGCTAAAGTGGTAATTGCTAGGTGTATGTATTTAAAACTTATTGTAAAATAATTTATTTAAGAAGTGGTGGAACTATACTTTTGATTTACCTAGGTCATTTATTTTTATATATAAAAATCCAAATAGGCTGCCCATTATTAGAAAAGAAAATTCCACACATTTTAATGCTCTTTTGGACAGCAGATAATTTAGGACACACTTCCTCCAGAGGAGACATTTGAAGAGATACTATAAATACTATAAATTTTGGTCTCAGGTAAACAGTAATTCATTCCAAGGAAAAAAAAAATGTTTTTCCATATTTTTCCTACCACTGACTGAGTTAATTTTTTCTTGTACTTATCACACAGCAGGAGTCAGAGCAAATAACCTTTTGGTTTGATAAGCACCAGGCTTAACATTCATGCTCTGAGCAACTGTGATGCACCATCAAAACATCAACTAACCAAACTAAGGAGGCATGAGCCAAAAGAAGTAGAGGAAGAATAGATGAATTTATTGTCTTTAAACCTTCTTTTATAATTGTTGGCCAGTTGATATATGTACAGATGAGGACAAGAAAAGAAACTTTATCATTTTGGGGAGAAAACTGTGGTAGGTTTAGTACTACCAGTTAGTTTTGGGATGTTAGGAAGGTGTCTCCCTCTCTTTTATGTTTTAGTAATACTATTTCCTTCTACTCAAACACCATTAGGAATCCAACAATCTTTTGTCTGTAATCCTTTTGTATCTGCATTCATAAAGATATATATGTGTGTGTGTGTGTGTGTGTATATAAAGAAAAGAAAATATCTCTTTGTTTTAGTGAAAATTAATTATTGTCCTAATAATGTCTAGAGCAGCCCCACTGATGTTTCCAGATAGCAAGTTCATGGTTGTACAGAGAGTCTCAGCTGCAGATAGACCTGATGGGCATCCCATTATAGAGCTGACTTAATTCTAGATTTTCCTGTCTGTTTTTTTGGACAAGACTAGTTCACCTGCTTACTCTAAGGGAGGAATTGCATCATGCCTTTGAGTATGCCTTCACGATGGAAAGAAATTTGCTTCTTTTTCTCACTAAGCAAGCTCAGAGTTTAGAGAAAGTCAGTTTCCCATGAGTTTTCATTAGTTTCCTGTGCCAGCTAGGTGTAGTGCAATGCACAACAGTTCTTAGTCTTAATCTTACAAAAAGAGGCTATGACATAAAACAGTAAAACTTATTGTTTGAAAGAACACTGAAAAAAGTTCATTCAGTCTTGTAGTTGGAAATCTGAAGATTTCAAAGGGAAGAAATTACATATTTATCTTGCCTATCTTGAAAAACAGTCCATCTCGCTATTATCATTGGCTGTGCACTCACTGTCAATATACTTTGAATTATACCAAGAGAATTAATGAATGAATGTAAAGCACTGATTTTCATGCACACTTTCATGCCCATATTTTCAGTACACACAGCTTGAAAAAGTCTCCCCTTCCCCCAGTTCTGTTGAAAAATTACTAAACACCAGGGCCACAGAAGTAGGTAGGATGAGATCTGTTACGCTGTCATAAATCGTACAAATCCCAAGGTGTTTTTCTTCAGCTCTTTCTGAAGATTTTTCCTTCTGTAGATGCACCTTATAAGAATTGGATATATGTTTTCGATATTCGTCCTTATACATTGAATAAGAAGAAAATTTTATTCAGTGAGCTATTTCTGTTCCTAAGCAATTCAGGATAACCAATGATCTTGTCCTTAATTGTCTGCTAATACCACTTCTTATCATAAAAATAGACTTCTGCAATTAGTATGTGGGATGGTTGCAGAAAGATGACTTGTACAATACTCACAAAAATATGTTCTTGGAAGCCTAAGGAGCAAAGGGCTGATTATTTGAGCTCCAGTGTTCATAAATTGAAGTGAACAAAAGATAATTGGAATAAATTAAGGTCTTTCACTACACTGCAAAATGTTTCAAAAGCAGTATTAAATGAACTCACTGTAATGGAGTAACTCTAAGTTTTTAGATGTTTTCATCTTTGAGCAGTGTTTTAAATGTCATACTCTTACCTGACCTAACAAGTGGAGGAATGAGCAATCAACTCACTGGCGAGATGGCTCAGAATCTGAATAGAGTTTGCATATGCTGTTTGAGTTTTTTCTCTCTTTTATGCCTCTGTTGTGTACGGTAATAGGGGAAGCAGTCTTTCTGAAATTACACTTATTCATTTGCACAAAACAATCCAAAAACTAAGCTTTTCTTTAAGGGGTAATTGGAATGTGCTGCCAATGCATTCCTGTGAACCTTCTTAAATGAAACCCATGTGGAGCAGTGAGTCAGTAAATTCACATTTCATTCCAGAGTTTAAGCCCCTACAGAGGTGTGAAGTAGCTGACAGGGTGTGAGAGCATTTTCAGTGTTTCTATGCAAATAATCAAATGGAAGATATTATTTTTGTTGCAAAAATCCTACATAATCAGAAAAAGCTTTCTATTCAGTAGTTTCTGAGTGAAACAATGGAAGCAGTGCATGCTAAGTCAGCTGTAGATTAAACATTAACAAAAGAAATAGAATTAATTTAGGGGTTGAATTTTTCACATAGACAGTATGATTTAGTGTGAAGATAAGGGATAATTTAATATTTTACAAATTCACTTAACCATGCACATTAGGGGAGCAGAAATTTTGAGACAGTTCTTAGTCATCAAGCTATAAATCTGTAATGAAAACAGGGAAAAATAGGGAAAGAGCTTGAAAGCTTGAGGAAACTGAGACAGCTCAGTAGCACCAGGGCAGGAAAAGAAGATCTAGAAAATATTCTGCAATTTCTAATAAGGACAGTGGAATCTGGCAGTGAATCCTACATGGTGGCACAGCACACAAAGGAGAGATAGGGGTTCACTCTGCAGCCTCCTACTCTGTGTCTTAGTGAGAGACTCATGCTAAATGGAAACCTTGTGGTCATTTTTTCCCCTCTCCTCATATTTGCCCCTAAAAGAAGGACCCTTCTGGTCCATAAATATGTTGCTTTTGAAAAATAGGGGTTTTTGGGAAAGATAGAGAGGAGACAGCAAAAAGTCTTTTTCTCTATCTGTTTTTGGCTTTAAATAGTGGATTTTAGAGCATCTTTGTTCCAGAGGGAATCTAAAGAATGAAAGATTGAGAGATTCAGCTCAGTTTTATAGCATTGAAACGTACTTTGTCCAACTACCACCAGTGGCAACGACAGCTATTAAAATAAGTGACTTTTTAGAAATGTGAAGTCCTCTTAAGTGTACAAACCTATATTCTCTACTTCAGTCCTTCGCTGTTCGCATGTTCCCTTCCAACCCAAAAATTTCATAAATATAGTCACTACATATCTCTAAACTAAGAAACTCTCAGTCCTTTAGCTAATTGCAAAGTATACAAGTGCCCAAACTGACATCTGCACCCTCTTTTAGCTCCATTCCTATACTCTAAGTGAAGAGGAAGGACCAGGGTTTGCAGGCTTTAAAATGTGCTAGGCAGTATGGATTCCCAGCTGTGCCTGTGGGAAAGCACCTACAGAAATCATGAAGGTGAAGATAATTGCCATCATTCCACAAGTCCAGTTAAGATTTGCTGTCACTGAAATGATGTTCAGAGGTGTACATAATGTTTTCGAAGCCAGGGCATTTTGGAATTCAGGAAGAAGATATTTTCAAAATGTTTTTAAAGTTCATTTTCATCTCAGTGCTATGAAATTTAATAAATAATTAATTGCACATTTAAATGTAGCCAATATAAAACTATTTTAATATTTTTATTCTGTGTGACTGCTTCTAACATAGCAAAATAAAGGTATGCATGCATAGACACACACACATATGTATAAGGAGTCTGTCTGGAAAACTATCTTGTTCGTGGAATCCGTTATTCTGCGTGCCTTTTCCCACAACAGCTGACAATTCAATACTGCTTGACCAATTTATTTAACTTATGGTCCAAATCTTTTCCTCTTGGGTACCTTGAATAAAACTTCACAAAATTCTTGAGCAACAAATTCCAGCTGTCAGCAGAAAAAAAGATTATATAAAAAACCATTTCTACTTCAGTGTGACTATTTAGAAATGAGAATTCCCTTCAAATGTTACCTGAAACATGAGATTGCAGCCAGCCTTTGTAGCACTATAAAACAACAACATCAGTCAAAAACAAACTAACAAGAAAAGAATCCTTTTGTTTTACTTGACTGTTGCATTTCCCTGGAGAATGGTTTGACCCATCCTGAAAACCTCTGTGACCCCCTACAGCTGTGACTGTTAGATCTAACCCTATACTTGTCAGTGGGTGATTGGCTTGGGGCCAAAGAACTCCCACCCACTAGAAAACAGATAAAACCCCACACCGCCATTGCTCTCTCTCTTTCCCTTCTCCTTCAGGAGAATAAACATCTGGAACAGAGCCTCTGCCATCTCATCTGGTTTCTTTGAACTTCTTTCCTCTTCAGAATCCCCTAGACTGAGCTAGTGTAACAGGGTATAAGGGGCTGACAGAGGGAACCAGTTCACTTGACCTTCCCCATCAGCTCAGAAAGTGCCTGGAACCTGACTTAAGTCTAGTCAGCTGTAATACAGCAAAAGGTAGTTTTGCTAAATTGTAATTTTTTTTTTATTTTTCACACAGTACGATTTCTTCTCTTTTGCATGTGGAGAAGTCATTACAGGAGTGTTTACCTTTGGAAAAAATACCATCTTCCATCTGAAGTGGACAAACCATTGCTAAAAATTTGGGTCCCCAGTAGAAGCTAAAAGGAGAGAAAGGAATTGTGGTAAAGTTCAGTGTTTGTTCTTGAGAATATTCACATATCCCCAGCTGTAACAGTATGTGGACTTCATATTTAAAATGAAGAAAAGGATCTATTGAGACTGTTTTTCTGTATGTTATTTACCAACTTTGTAGTCCTTATCTCTACCTCATTATTCATTCTGTACTGGTGCTGACTGTTTCTTTTGACATATATAAATTTGACTGTTCAGTCCATATGGCATCTGCCCACCTTGATGTTACCACATTTTCTGAAGTGCCAGATTTTCTTAATCCTATCCTACCTTGTACTGACATTTAGGAGCATCTTTAGAATGTCTTTTGTTCGCTGTGTCTGTATAGCTAGCCATTTCTTTGACTTTTATTGCTTTAAAAATGATTGGGGTTTTTTTATTACATTTCTAGCTCTCCTTCCCTAGAAAGTAAGAGACAGAAAAATGCACTTGCTGCCAACACTGAAAATAGATTTTTGCTGTGTGGGTTCCTTTATAATATAACATGAACAGTTTCATATATTCCTGGATACTAAAAATGTAGAAATTAAGTTACTTCCCTTTGTTCTAAGATTTCTTGGACTATTTCTTGTCAGCATGGGACAAGAATTTGCAATAATTTAAAAACTTATCGTAGTACACGTCTTGCAAGTGCTCCTCCAGGGAGACCTGAAACAAGCCATAGATACCTGCATCACTAATACCCTAAAAATTCAGAGTTTATCCCTAAGCTGTGCAAATGTGCACTAAAAGTCAGAAGTCCTGGGCTTTGTGCAGTGTGTTAAAAGAAATCATCTCTTCCCACAAGGAGTGCTTGCAAGCATTTACTTTATTTTTCCAGCGGAGTTACAGAAGACAACTAGCGTAGACTTTCCCCAAATAAATGCCTAAAAGATTGTATCACTTTCGGTTTTTCCACCCAAGTGAAAACTATCCCAATAAGAGGGAGGATGTTGTTGATGACACTTACAATGTCATTTACTTCAGTGCAGCAGCATTAAATTTGTAGTGTTCATTTTTTAATCCAGAGCCTATCTTACTAAATATGATGTAGGATAAACTCAGAAGCTGAAAGCTTACTAGTGCATTAAACTATCTGTTTTATAATATTATCTTCTATCTCTGTTACATATTGTCTGGTAATGGATTTTTTTTTCTATTCAATCTCAGAGCACAAAGCTTAATTTGAGATCTCTTTATTCTAAGAGCATAACACTTGTCAGGATTCCTTCAAGCCCTTGCTGAAATATTTCTTCCCTTCTGTCTTGCATGCTGTCTTGAAGTCCTTGATATCCTTATTTTTCAAAATAATGGTCAGTATGTACTGAGAGAGTAAAAGAAACAGAGAAAAAAATAATCATTTTAGTATATTTGACCATCATTGACTGTGGAGTCTGACATCCAATTTAATCCTCTCTACACTGAGCTCCCTCACTGAGAATGGAAATAGAGACACCATATTCACTTCGATGAAGTATATAAAAAGCAATATCAAAACAGAATAAAATCTTCAGAACAGATCTGTGAATATCAATCTCTGCAATCTTGGAATACTTACTATAAAGATCACTTCCATTCAGATCTCTCAGGTGATATTCAGCACTTGTTATCCCCTTTGTGTAGGACAGCAGGTCACTTTTGGTTTTTTTTTTCTTTTGCCCCTAGCCCTTGCAATATCTTTTTCTATTATATTTCAATACACTTGAGGATCTAATCAGGAGTTTTTTCATTACTGAGACTGTCTGCTCCCATAGATCTAAAAATGTTCATTTTGTACTACTTACAATTGAATATTAAGTTCCTTTCTGAATTAATCTATGAAGATCTGTATTTATTTTTATCAGTATTATTAATCAAATCTATGATTTCTCATGGATTAGATCTGTGCTGCCATCTATTTTTATCATAAAAGGTATTTCTTAATCCACATAATAATAATAATAATAATTTTAATGAAAACAAGTTATATATGGCTATATGTTAGTTTTCCTCTTTCATTCCATATATGCTGTAAATTTCAAAGGTCACTGTTATTGGATAGATATTTTTTTCTTCCAGCTGGAGAAGTAGAGATGAGATTTTTAATGTGCAAATCTATAAGAACAGAAACATACCTGTTTGTGTTTTGAAACCTGAAGTTTTCAAAACCCAGAACTTCTTGCCAAGCAGAAATATAATAAAAGAGTCAATATTTTTAAAAAATTAGACCTCTCATCAAATTCTGTTCTTCATATAACAGAAATTATAGTGATGATCTTGTTCTACTCTAAAATTACTCATTTTCCATAAGAGTGACCCCACAGCCTTATGTTCTGTGGGTTTTATTTTTTTTTCCTCATTTCTAAGCATAGAATATTGAGAGGCTTTAAACAAAATTTCTATTCACTCAGAATAAAATAGGTCATACTTTGGGGGTTTTTTCTTGAACAAAATTATTTGGGTTAGAAAATTTCTCTTTTGTGCAAAAATACTGCTCTTTGCTTCTTGTACAGATAATTTTGATTGTAGCTTATTTAATTCTCTCCTGTTATATTTGCTTTCTATTTTGAGAACATAATTTTCCTGAAGTGATTGATTTCAGATTTTAAAAAAGTTTATAGTCTTCATAAGGGCAATCTCTTCGGATAGGCCAAAACCAGAAAGGATAGAGGACATCAGTTTTTTAATTATCCTTCTCCTCCTCCTCCTCATCTTCTATTCTGTCAATCTTCCTGAAGTGAAGAATACATTTCTCAAAATTTTATGTTAATATATTTTTTAAAATAAATGAAAAATTAAATTTATCCTCATTTTCAGGAAAAAAAAAATCCCAAATATTTTCTCTATTTCATCTTTTTAAATAATGCTTAGATATTTCTTCTTTTATACTGACTGCAGGTGGAGTGGTAAGCAATATATATGACTTGTCTAAAAGAAGGAAATAGCATAGAGGAGCTCAGGTTGTTAATTTGCCAACTGTTGGCAGCTCCCCACTTGCATCTTGCTTGGGTATGTGTGCATAGGAGGGGCAAAGTAAGTTGCTCTACCTGAAGGAAGAGGGAAAAAAAAATTACACCTTGCAAATTTAAAGAAGCAGTGTCAGAATTCACATGACTTCGGCACTTTTCTAGTACAGAACTTAAGTCCTGCTTTGAGTTTCTTCTTAATGCTTTGTTTTTCTCTTGTGACCTTTGCTTTAGGGTGTTTTGCACAATAACCCAGTATATATTTCACAGTATTATAAAGACAGTAAATATTGGTAAGACAATTTGGACAATATAACTCTGCTATAGTTAATTCAAGTAATTGTGCCTCAGTGGCCTTTAATTTCTTCCTGTGTTACCCATGCTTTAGAATGGGAAAAGTTGTGTAGCATAGTCTGTGTACTGTTCCTTTGCAGAGCTTTTATAGTTCCTGTCCACAGAAACACTTTAAAATCATTCTTTATAAACCAGGAAATTTCCTGAACTTTTAAAATCAGCACATACAGCATGGTTACTAGCCACATTCTATTGTATTTAGTTTTCTTGAAAAATATTAGTTATCTTTTGTAAATTCATTGTCTGAAGTGGATTCCATCTCAATATTTTGCAGTGGTGTAAGTTGTGTCAGACTATACCAAGTACTTCAGTAGTGTCATGAAAACATAGTTCACTAAGTTATTGTGATAAACAAAGTTGCTCTTGGAAAATTCATACACAAGATTTGCATGCAGTTGGTAGACCTTCACAAAACCCTAAGACAAAAATGAAAGACAGACTCTGAAGAGTTTCTCTTTGTATGTTTGATGACTCTTTAGCCTTGAAAAAGTACTGAAGTTGATTGTTATGGCTAGCAAATTATACTTTTTGTGGAAAGAAAAGTGATGGTTTTCTGTTAAAGCTACGCTTTGAGAGCGGTGAAAATCATCTTCAGAGATTCCTGAAGATTCTGGGAGAGACAGCTCTGTTTTTAGGGCTGTTTTGCATGGAGACTTATGTAACATTCTTCACTCTATGCAGGCACTTTCAGCAGTGCTAGGTATTCCTTGAACCAGTAGTTTGAATTTCTGACTGCAAAGGCAAGCTTTAATAGCCCCTACTCCTGTATGATGCCTGAACTTGTTATAATGGCTTGGAGAAACAGACAATCGCATTTCAAATGTAATTCTAGCCCTTAGTCACATTGTGATGTAATGTCAGTCATTTAAGCTTCAATTGCCCAGATCTGTGCAAAGTTTTATGAGGCTATATTTGGATATTATGTTTCCATGCTGAGAGGATGCTTATGGTGAGCGTGAGGTTCAGATTGTAGGCACCTAGATTTAGATGTGAAAACACAGTGTATCTGTGGGTGTAAGCTCTCTGTCTTCTGCAGTAGTTACTGGAGATTTAGTCTATACACACAGTGGAGTGTATAAAGAGTATTTCTCACCCCCTATAGGCCTCTGGTACTGGTTATTTTTAAAAATTCTTTGGACTCTGTTGACTGTATGGTCTAGATGTCCCCTGACAAAAAATAGCAGCTTAGATTTTCAGCTCATATTTAGACGTACATAGTTGTGCATAGAAATGTAGGTGCCCACAGGAGAGGAATGCTACCTGTAGAGAATTATTTTTGTGCTAAGGAGTTGTGGTGATGCTGTACATTTGTAATGGCAATTCTTGATCCTCCTTATTGATGACTGGTATGATTGAAGAGGAGGGAAGCAGCTGTACTTGATTAGAACTGCAGAAATTGGTTTTTTCTTGTTTATTTCAAAGCAATAAGGGTATAAATATAAACAAATTTATATGTTTATGTACTCTGGAAGAGATACACTTAAGACATATAATTTTTGGGTTTTTTTAAATTTTCTGGTTCATACATAAATTTTTAATAAACTGATGAAAAGAACAGATTATAAAAAATGCAGTATTTAAAATTAAACTGGTCATTGTGGCAAAGCACTCATTTTGCACATGTGCTTAATCTAAACAGCACTTTCTTTTTAAATTTCAAAGTGTTTTACTTGAAATCCTTATCAGAACCACCCAGAACTCAACTCTGTGTGACTTGAGATCTAGCACTGCTGTCCTAAATGATATATGATACTGATATGTAGACATTCAACTTTCCAGTTCATCAGCTGAAAATGAAAGCATTTGTTTAATAGAGAGAGAGCATGTTTATCCCTTGAGAGGAAAAGGAAAAGTTGTTGCTTTCAAGGATACTACCACTTGATGTCAAACAGCATCAGTGGGGTCTTTATAGGCAAATTTGGAAGATACAGGATTGTGCAGAGAGTAGCAGTGAAACTATTTGGAACCTTAGGATGGAGGCCCAGAATATGTGAGGCAAAAATTATTTTTACTTTTCTACTTCTTATCTTAGAAGAAAAAACAGTGAAAGGAGGGATGTCCTAGTATGTGATTTTCTTCCTATACTTCAACTGCACGCTGATATCATACCTGTTCGATATACTCATATGCACGTATGCATGTTTATGTTTTGTAACATGCTCTTTGTATATCAAATAATACATACCTCCATTAAAACTCTGCAGACTGGCAGTAAGTAAACTGCAGATATGTGAGAGTGGTATTTCATGCAATTTCAGCACTGGTGTGGGGTTTTTCCCCTGTTATCCCTCCCTCTGTCCCATAGGATTTGGATGACAGAAGAAGGATCCAAAGGGGAATCCACAGATGCCTAAGGATCTTATGCTACACCCCTATTAACAGTCATAACAAAATCATAGCAGAATCTTTGCAGTGTGAAATACACCAACTCACAGGATGACTGTTTGCCCTATGACTGAATTCAGAAACTGAATTCAGAAAAAGTCTTGACAGTAAACAAGCTCCTTGTGCAATGACTATGCATTTTGGTTTGAAAACAAAGTCAACCCTTTCCAGATATGCGAAGAGATATTAAAACGGCAGTGCTGAAGTTCAGGCAACAAGTACTGATCTTCTGGAATAAGTTTCTTATTAAGCCTTTTCTCAGTAATAGAAAATAGGAAAAAAATTTACTTAGGTACTACAGTGATGAAGATGGAGAGTTATGCACATAAATGTGGCATCCTGTAACCAGGAAACCTCCCACAGAACTGGGTGAGTCACTAAAGATTTCAGCCAGATTTCTGTTTTGCAGGTTTGTTTACAACTACCAATACATAGCATATTCTACCAATGATACTTCTACAATACATTTTCTAATTAATTTATTGAAATCTACTTTCTCATTATGGAACAAATCCACAAAATCCAAAGCAGGAAGCTGTACACCTTTTAAATTGTTTAATGACATTCAAAGCATTTTTGGTATAGCTATAAAGAGCAATGACATAACAGATACATAAGAACAGTGAGATATTTGAGAGGAAAAAGATGTTTTGTTCATTCCTCAAAAGCAAAATACTCTTCTTGAGCTCTGCTAGACTCAATGCTACTTAGGCTGAACAGACTTGATAAAGAACTCGAGAGAAATTTTACGTAAAACTAACATTTCTTGTTCTAAACCATAATAAACCGTTTTTCTACATTAATAAAGGTTTGGGTTTTTTTCTGGTTTGAAAGTCCCACACCTTAAAGGACAGTGATTGAATAATTTACTTTGGGCAGTGAAAGGGAGCCAGCTATATAAATCCTGTGATATGATAATCTGCACTTTCACATTTTCTCATAAGTGAAAGTTGTATAGCATGTAAGGAAAATCTGGTTTTTTACCTTTTATACCTGTTACAAATGGAACTTAAGGTGATGGGAATTTTGCAGGTAAAAAACTGAAAATTAGGTATGAAAAAAGAGAGGATGTTAAAATACTTGTAAAAATTGACAATATTTATGTGTAATAATAATACCTAGTAAGGTTTCCAAAATTGATACCTATTTACCAACATAAATTTAATGTTGGTGCCTCATGTCATAAGTTACTTCTCAGTGGTGGGCAAGTTCATGTGAGCACGTTATTCCAAAGAAAGTTTTGATAAAAGATTCCCCTCACTCTGAGACATTTGATAATCTGATGAGAGCAAGAGAGAGGACTAATTTTGGTAGAGCAATAATTGCTATAGGGATTACTTTAGCACCTTGGCAATGAGAGTCTTCAGGTTGTTTTTCAGGAAATAAGATAGTGGTAATTATGATAATTACTTTGGGAAAAGAATGATGGAGTTCCTGGGTTTACTGTTCTCTTTTTTCTGTGTGTGTTACAAACAGGCTTATAGATTCGTAAAACATGGAGCAAAATCCTATATTTTAAATACCTTTAAAATGCTTTAAAAATACTTTAAAAATATGGTCTTGAATTTATTTTGTGAGATGAAAGGGGAATCGATAATCTATAGTGTTATTAACTTTGTCACTGTAATTATGTAACTTTAAATACATGGGCATGGTTTTTCATTTTTAAAAAATAAAGCAATCATCGATATGATCTGCATTTTTTTTAACTGCATTTTGCAATTACCACGTGTTAAGATACTCTTCCCATCTCTTTGAAGTTGATTTGGGCAAGTAAATTTGAGTTACCTCAGTTTTCCTTTGTCTGGGTTCTGTAAAGCTCATTATGGAAAACTAATGACTCCCTGTGGAGACCTGTCCCAGCCAGCAGCTGAGCTCCCACTTAGCAGGAGCAACAGCTACTTTGGAAGAAGTTCAATTGTTGAACATAATGTTATGTGTCATGGAATATCCCTGGCATAGCCTGCTGTGTCACCTCCCAACCTTATCCAAGCCTGCAGACTACTCATGGGAAAGGCAGAGTAAGAAACAGAGAAGGCCTTGATGCTGTGCCAGCAGTGCTCAACAATAACTAAAACATTGGTGAGTTATCAACACTTTCGTTCGCAAATTTAAAACACAGCACCATGCAGGTTGGTATAATAAAAATTAACTCCATCTCAGCCAAATCCAGTATACTACTCTTACAGAAACTTCTATAGAGTTGCTAAGTATAATTAGCCCTATTTATTTTAAACTTTTGTCACAACATACGATCAAAAATCTTGAAAATTTGGGATTAAAATCTTTATTGTTTATTCATATGGAGTAAGGGAAGAAAGAAACAGTCACAGAGTTCACAGTTTTTTACATTTACTCCAATTGGAGTGATATACCTACAGGCTACAGTTCCCACTTTTATTAACTGTACAATAAATTATTGGAAATCTAAAGATTTGCTCTCATGTCTGGCTGGTTTAAGTTACACATGATTCCAATATGCACTGTGAGAAACGCCTTTATGTGCTGATATTGTGCATTATTTCACTGGATAGAGGAGACATAAGGGTTGACTTTGTCATAAATATTAATCAGAGATTAATGAGCAGTGGAAGGCTTCTACATGCTAAGCTATATGACAAGAAATTTTGAATTGAATATTCCATCAACCATATATAACACATTTCAGAAAAGTGAAGGTATTCTCAACTATCACTTGCTGTTTTCCAGCAGCCTAATTATAAAAACCGGGCTAAAAGAGCAGAGGTGACAGGCACAATTTAATGACATAATTATAAATGGCTGTATTTTTTTAATCTTTTTAGCTAGCCAAGTGCTTTGGAAAGTTACAATGGTATGGCTACTTTGGGGGTTGGGTTCCATCTCTATAGAATATGAAGTAGTAATGGAGACTTCTTTACTCAGATTTAATAGCTTTACTTTACTCAGAATGGACAAAGAAATCTTGGGATAGTCAAAGCTCAGCACATGCACTTACAGATTTGGTTTGCAGAGACTTCATACAAAAATCTCACTAATATAAATTTTGTGAAATGTCCCTATTTTGCTAGTTCTGTAGACACCACTGGAGGACAACATTTTCTTACCCTGTTTTATTACATACAGCTTTTTTACATCCCCCAATCTACTTGCCTGTGCAATCCAAAACTATCAAGTCACTAGCTTAGTGACTTGCATTACTTTTTTTCTCACAAATTTGGTAAGTAATATTTTTTTAATAGTTGCCCTTGTCTCTATATCGGAAAGATGAGACCCAATCTGGGAATGGAATCAGAGTTAATAATCTGACACTGATATGCTGAGATGGTTCATAATGCTGTAGAGAAGGGAAGACAGGTTCATCTGTTAGTTAGAAGGCAGCAATTAGGTTATGGAGAGTTGACTGAAATTTGTTTGCAACTGATCATTGCTGTGTGTAAACAGTAACTGTTCTGAAGCAGGTCTCCATGGTCTAACACCATTCCCCCAGCCTATCCACCATGATCTTGTACAGTTAGATCAATAAACCTCAAAAGAATGACCATTCAGCCTTAGAACATCTTTCACCCCATTATATAGCTTTTATAGTTGTATAGAAATATTACATATTTGAATATGAAATATTACAAGCAATTCACAAGCCTTCTGAATTTGGAGAAATATTACATATTTGAATATGAAATATTACAAGCAATTCACAAGCCTTCTGAATTTGGAGATCAATGTGTTGTCAAGGACAATGCTCATTTTCAAAATATATGTGTCTAGGAAAGATCAGTAATTGCAAAATTATTAGTAACTTGTGTGTGAAATTCACAATTACTTAAGATCAGAAACAGTGTAAGACAAGTTTTAAAAACCAGCTGTTTTCTGTACAGCGGATGGAAAAGTGGTATCACAACCTTAGGTCTGCAGAAGAGCAGATTCCTCTGCATGCTACTTGTGTGTGTGTCTGTGAGCTAAGGGATTGTGTCAAATCACCGTCATTTCATGAGATTTGAAACATTTGGTTGCTTCTTTTCAGGCATTGGAATAGGCTGCCCTGGGAGGTGGTGGAGTAACCACCCCTGGAGGTGTTCAAAGCGTGTCTGGATGATATGGTGATGTGGTTTAGTGGTTTAGGGTTTACAGTGGTAGTGCTGGGGGAGTGGTTGGACTGTATGATCTTAAAGGTCTTTTCCAACCTTGATGATTCTATGATTTTATGATGGGTAATATCTCACCATCAAATGAATGAGTAGTATAGGATTAAAATCTACTGTACCTATGCAATTTTGATTATATAAACAAAGCCAAAAAAATGGTGTTTCATATATCCATCGGCTAGAAGAGGCCATGAGAACATTTTCTCTGACTTCTGCATGTACTTTAGGTTTTAAACATTTCAAATAGTCCTTCAGTGATTCAGATAATGAATCTGATATTTTTGAAGCTACATCTACTTATCCAAGTAGATAGTAGTATAATCTTTACCTGGAGAGTCCCACCACAGAAAATTCATCATGTCTACGGCAGTTGGTTGCAACGGTATATTGTCCCCATTGTTAGGAATAATTACCTATTCCTAATTTAAAGTTTGCTGGTTTTAGTATGCAACCATTTTTATATTGGATTCAGACTCTTGCATAAAACCATTGTCTCCATTCCCAAATAATTTTCAGGTTTTTCCTTGCCCCTATTTTTTTTTATTCCTTTTAGAAGGGCAGAAATGAGGAAAAAAACCCATAAAGCATTCTTAGTTTAGTCTCCCCAGTGTAGAATACAGGTGTGTTGAAGTGTTGTATTATTGTAATCACCTCTCTTTTGTTATACCCTTAAGGACTTTACAGAGGCTTTTGGGTCTTGGTTTTATTTTTGACTCATTAGACTCAGATTTTGTATTGACTTGCATGTCTGCTATGATCATTAAATCCTTTTACAGCTGCTACTTTTTAGGATACTGTTTTATGTTCATGTCATACATTCCTCATTCACACGTGAAGCTGCTCAACTTTACACTTGGCCACCTTTGAACGCAGTTTGCTTGAATGAGCAACTAACTATAATAATTTTGATGTCATTATCTACAACCTTACTGTCATGGACATTCATAGACATTTACATCCAAATCATTTGTGAAAATTTTTTGAAGTATCAGCTTTTGTACCAAGAAGTTTCCTGTAAAATGATGATTCTGCATTGACAACTACATTTTATTACAGACAAATTATTTTTCTTTCAGGTACGAGTTTTTATTCCAAGAAAGCTATGCCCTCCTGATATTCAGTTACCTTCAGAAAGTTTTTTAATAAAAAAATTATATTAGGTTTGTCTGACAAAGCTAAATTTTTCATAAACCCATGTTGACTGCATTATATTCACGATTTTCTGTAATTCATTCTCATATAATCTATTTTATTATTTCCCTTGGATATGCATCAAGCTGTTCAGCTTAGCTGGGATACCTGACTTTGTCTTATGAATATTTCAACAATCTTTTTTTTTTTCAGACTTTCCAAATTTTCCTGTTATTCTGAGATTTATTAAAATGCTAAGAGCTAGTCAACTCTTTCAAAATTATTAGGAACAAATTATCTAACCAGACAGATATATGTCCCTATAAAAAACCTGTTTATCACCTTCCTCAGTTGCCAGTGGCTTGGAAAGTACTTTCTCATCTTAGGTAACAAAAATATATTTTTTCTCATTCTTTGTTTTTTTTCTGTTGGGTTTGTATATTTTAAACTATACCAGACATTAAATTCTTAGCTTTTCTTATCAGTTTTCTTCACTTCTTCTTTTCCCTTCTGTACCTTCCCTCCAGAACTTCATTACTTTTTCCATCTTTACGCCTCTGCCTAGCAATTCTCACAATCTAAGAATCAGCCTCACAAGCCTCACAGGCACAGGAACAGCCCTCTCTTGATTTGTTCAGCTTCTCAAAACTCCAGCCACAGAGCTCTCACTGAGACAGGCAGACAAACATATGAAATACACAGCTTGCCAAATCCTTTTACACCTAAGAAGACTGGCTGCTTTAAATTATTCCCCCCCTTCTTTTTATCTCTGTTGTTGGGCTGTTAGGGTATTTACATCCCTGTCCAGCTTTACTGAATTTTAATTGGAGCACTGAAATGTTGCAGGCAGTATGACAGCCAAGAAAGAATTGTTTAAACAGTCGTACTGATAAAATCCTATTAGTTCAAATAAATTGCTTTTGTCAGCTATACTCCTGGTTTTGGGAAGGGCAGATCCTTCATGAAATTTTACAAACTTCTCTCCCAGCCAGGTTCCAAAGTTCTGTATTTTTAGCAGTCAAGAACGTTATTTTGATGGAGTGATTTTGTATACTCTTTTTCAAAATTATATATTTTTATATGTACTTTTTCACATCTGTCTCTTTAGTACCTCAGTTGCAATAGTAGCCTGTGCCATGATAGGTTAGAAAC
This sequence comes from Ploceus nigricollis, assembly GCA_013399945.1. Classification (NCBI taxonomy): domain Eukaryota; kingdom Metazoa; phylum Chordata; class Aves; order Passeriformes; family Ploceidae; genus Ploceus; species Ploceus nigricollis. Next base: position 150,543 of record VXBC01009533.1, on the reverse strand, counting down.
CATGCTGGGCCTTAGATAACCTGTATTTTCACTTGGACTATGCCAATGGATTATTATATAGCCTTAGGCCAGTCATTCAGCTTTCTTTACCCTCTGTAATGTCTGTACAATGCTTTGAAATCAGTAACTATAAACTGCCTCATATGTTCTATACATTATTCTGCTCACATAACTGATCTCTAAGAGTATTCAGCTCCAGAAACATTACACTGAGCTAACTTTACATCTGTGTCCAAAGCAGTGACTTTTTAAAGTTTGAACTAGAAAACATTATAAAGCAAAAAGTCTTTTGTGTGTTAATGTAACAAGAAAATGGAGTTATATTTTATCAGGGCTGGAGAAGTCAGTTCTTTAAGGAAGGAAAGACAGCATATCTCCCAAACCTTTGTTTCCAATTCAGAAGTAAATAGAATGCAATGAATAGTACGGATAGCTGTAAATAATTGTAAGTCGAAAATAAATAATCACTGAAAAAATTGCATTAAACTGCTCTTTGCACACTTTATAAGCAAGATACATTGTAAACAGGCATTCAGGTATAACTGATTATCAGAATACATATGGTTAGCTGCTGTAGCATATAAAATCAAGTTCCTTAATAGCTCCAGAGCAAGAGACAATAAATCTCTCAAGTGCAATAAAAATACAACATCAGATAAAGTGGGTAAAATGTTGAAGCCAGTTTCTGTAGTTTTCAGTTAAACTCAATTGCCAAAGCTGAAACCACTGTTTACATCACAGGAATAGTCTGTCCGAAATACTGTAAACTTTTTACTTGTGGCTTTTTGAACTGTGAACGAAATATTACAAAAGGGATAGATAAAGTTATAAAAGAAACTAGTACCCTTATGTTATCAGCTGATTTGTTTTAAAATGTGTTTGCTGACTAACTCTGGAGATCTGGAGTCCCTTGCTGTGGACAAACATAATATTTATTAAATCTGTCTGTGCTTGGGAAGGTTTACATCAACATTCTTCCATGACTCCTAAGACATTTCATTCACACTAACAAGATTAGTCAACAAAAAACATTTAAAGGGTCTTAATTATTCCACAGTAGCTAAATTTATCCTGATGACATGCACTGGGGAATGCTTATGCAAACCTTTTGAGTTTAGGGGATTTGTGTGAGAGAGGGAACCACCAGGTAATGAGAAGCTGGAGTACAACCCAATGGCAGCGTCCTCTGTGGGGTGAGGTAGATGTCAAACGTGAGTCTTTCCACATGTGCAGTTGATGTTACCCCTAGGAAAGGTAGACAAGACCTTTTTTTTTTTAACCTTAGACAACACATTCAGATTTGGTAATCAAAGAGTTTGTGTAACCAAAGTAAACATGGGTTTAGTGTACCTGTGGTTCAAAAACACACATTCTGGGAATAATATTTGAGAAGCTTATTACATATTCCTCTTGAAATCAATAACATTTGGATGCAAAAATATTGCATAAATTGGTCATTAACACTGCTTAATCAAATAATCATAAGCAAGGCAGAATTCTTTGAATCAAATTGATTTAAATACTTCATTTTAATCACAATTTAAATCAGCAAGTAAGATTTCCTGATTTAGATAATTGATCCTAATCTTGCTTTGCATTTATATTTTACTTTAGAAGAAGGTCATTTTTATGACCTGGAATAATCTTTAGAAAAAAAATGAATTGTCAAGCAGCACAAAAATTTCTTCTTCTTGCTTGATATATGATAAATGAAAAAAAAAATGGTTTAGCTTTTGACCAGTTTAAAATATATGTATTTAGATTTTTCAATTTGTTTAGGTTTTGGCCAGTTTAAAATATATGTATTTAGATTTTTAAATTTGTTTTTTGGTGGAAAATGCTTAAGAATTCATTTGGGTTTTTAGAAAAGGATTACCATTTTTTTAAAAAGATTACTTGTGTTTTCTCTTGTGCAGGATAGAAACTCAAGTGCAACCTAAAACTTACAGTCAAATTTTAAGTCTTTTTCCTGAATTAAATAAAGGTACCATGAAATATGATGGACACATATATAGAATAAAATGTATGAAATATATTAAAATGTTAAATGACTGATTTTTTAATAGAAGAGGATTTATTACTATTTTTAATACTGTTTTTGAAAACAACGGGCTAAATATTAAAAAACATTTCTAGATTTAATCATGTAGATGATGACTGCTATATTTTCAAAATCACAGTAAGGATTTGGTGTATGTTTATGTATATTGGAAAATTTCACTTGGATATAAGTCAGTGGCTTGGTACGTATGTGAGCAAAAAACAACTCAGTGAGAGCCTTTTCTTTCACTTTTAAAAAAGATTTCCTGATTTTTCCCATGACTATATATTGGTATGCTGAAAGAGAAAAATAATGTTTTAAAACCCAAGGTCAGCTTGCCAGTCTCAAAAAATGTACTGTGTGTTTGCAACTAAAATTGGGATCAAAAGTAGTTAAAACAAAAACTCTCTGCACTGTGTTCTTTTATTAAAATAGATTAAATAATATCATAATAGCTTAAAATAAGTTATTCAGTACCTGTCATCACATTGACCTTAAAATTAGGTATTTTCCCTTTATCTTCTTGTGAATACTCCTGTTCCTGGATAGTTCACTGATTGTTGCTTTGCATTGTTATGTAAAAATGCAATCAATAAGCCAATTCTATTGTCCTTGTGCACCACTGCTCATGTGTCTAATACTGGTTATTAAACATGGAGATGTGAAATGTCAGTGTTGTTACCTATTTAACCTTTTCTATTACAGGCCGATTTTGTACATAATACAGCATAGGTCTGTTTCTTATAGCTGAAAAATACTTACTAATTAATAAGGAAACCAGGAATCAAGGAGTTTATGGCTACCCAAAAAGATTGAGAAACAGATGTTATGTGGTCAAAAAACCTAAAAATCAAATTCTGCATTATGATCCTAATCTTTTTCTATGACAGAACAGGAGACCTCATGAATAGAAAAGTAACATTATCTTAAGTAAGTTATCCAGCTATAACTTCCAAAAAAGCTCACTCACACTTTCCTGACCAAGATGATTGAATTCATGTATTTATAAGTGGCTGAATAATTAAAGACAAAATTGATCTCATAATCAGATCAAATTGTAATCGTGGACAGTGTGATTCACACTGAGCCTTCTTTGGGCAGGATTTGGACCAAATGAAATCCTAAGGTCCCTAACAATTGAAATAGTTCTTTAGTTCTGTGCTTTTATGATACTGAAGCAGTATGCAAGGATTTTGGAAGATGGGGCTAAAATTAAAACTGTTCTTACATCAATTCAATAGAAAGTGAAAATGTAATTTACACTATCTTATACTGCCTGAACAATGTCCTGAAACGTTTTTTGCATGTTACTTTGGTGGTTCACTGATTAGTAAGTACACTGGGGTTACAAGTATAGTGTGAAAATTTTGTGTTATTGTCAACTCCATTGTTGGAAGATTCTGGCTGTCATATGACTTTATATCAAAAGGATGTGAAAGGTATTTTTAGATTATATTTATCATCATGCAGCCTCATTTTTAGGATCAAAGATTCAGAGGAAAGTGCCAAGAAATATGCCAAAAGAAAACAGCTGTTTGGGAAAAGTGCTGTGAAAGCTACTTAGATAAGTAAAGCTAATATACTTTCACATGACTCCATAGTATTTAGAAGTATCTTCTTTGCATACATATAGTCAATTGATTGTGCAGTCAGAACATATACATTGCCATTAAAGAATAGTGATATAGTTTATATTAAAAGGTTACAATCAATCAGCTCTAGGATTTTAAAATTTAACCATATTATTCATGTTCAGTGAAAGCTTCTTGATGTATGGAAGAGCATAAAGGATCATTTAAATTGTAAGAAATATGGTGTTTGGGTCATTAGGAGGCATAAACCTAAATCCTTTTATGATATTCATTTCTATTGAATTAAAATAAGGAAAATTCAGATAATGATCTGAATAACAATGAGGGCTGAGTTAAGCTGATGTTCCCAAGTAAGTTGAAGAGCTCTATGAACTGCATTCAAATATGTAGGATGTGGTATCTATTGATATTTAATCTTTTTCTCCTTCCTGGCTTTTGTAAAAGTTATAAGTGAATAGATATAGAAAGTAATGGTTTACTTTTTCCTTTGTGTCAGAAGGAAAACAGAACTTTTCCATTAATCAAATAAATGGGTTTTAGGCATTTTTTTAATACATTCTAAATTACAACACTAAAAATAAAACATTATAAACTGCTTAATATCTGAAATATCTGAAGCTGAGATATATAGCAATACACCACTGCACATACTACCTTCTTTGCTCATAGTGTCTTTCCCCCATTCATATATAATGCACACAGTAGCTCTGACTTTGGTTTTGTGCTTTTCCTTTCAGGTTTGGATATATTCTTCATAAGGACGATCCCATGCTCCAGAAAATTGATCTAGAAACGATGTCGTACATCAAGACCGTTAGTTTAAAGGATTATAATTGCATTCCTGAGTCACTGGCTTATACACATCTTGGAGGATATCTTTTTATCTGCTGTAAGCCTGACACCACTGGGGCTGTCCTGCCGCAGCTCATAGTGGATAGCGTTACTGATTCCGTGATTGGGTACAACGGCGACGTGACGGGCACGCCGCATGTCTCTCCAGATGGACACTACCTTCTCAGCATTGATGATGCAAAAGGCCTCCTGAGGATCCAGTCCATAACAGTGAGAGGAGAAATACAGGATGCATTTGACATTCACACTAATTTGCACATATCTGATGTAGCTTTTCAGCCATCCTTCACTGAAGCTCATCAATACAATGTCTACTGCAGCTCCAGCACACAAACTGATGTTCTCTTCATGGAGCTCTCTTCTGGCAAGGTGAAGATGGTGAAGAGTCTGAAGGAACCCATGAAGGCAGGCGAATGGCCTTGGAACAGTAAGAACCGTCTTATAAAAGACAGTGGCCTTTTTGGTCAGTATCTCATGACCCCTTCCAAGGAATCTCTGTTTATCCTGGATGGACGGCTCAATAAGTTAAATTGTGAAATCACTGAAGTTGAGAGAGGCAACACAGTAGTTTGGGTTGGAGAAGCATAAGAACCTGTGTTAGATATTTACTGAGTTAATAATTTTACAGTACATTGCACTTAAATTACACCATTCTTCAAATTTACACAATTTTAATTTTAAATTGTTAGGCCCTTCTATACCTGTTATTTCTTTGACATGTACACAATTTGAATCAGCTTCCACATAAAGTGACTAAAATGATGGCTATTTGATAATGGTACTCCTTCTTAATTATCAGCTGAGATTTTGTTGTTTGAAATAACTAAATATTGAAATTGATGATAAGTATAATAAACTAGTGTAAAAAAAGAAGGAAAAAAAAAACAACCAAAAAAGCTTCAGGAAATTTAATATGATACTTTGCATTTGTAAATGGAAGACTTAAATATTATTCAAATTTTGGATTTTTTTGCTTCAGACACAAAACAAGAGCTGTTGTACAACAACCCTTGACTCCTTAAGCTGAAATGTTATGTCCTGTCCAGTCCACTGTTAAATCTTTTTGTGCCTTGAAGCGAAAGTCTCACAAGAAAGACAAACATAGAAATTATAAAATTTATTCCCACTGTGGCTACAGGATTGCTTGTCATTGGAAAGAAAGTTCTGCTATCAAATTCCAGGTGACAAATTGTGCAACATACATGGACAGGAAAAAAAAAAAGAAAAATTATATTTGCAGTGTTTTCTGATCACTGCATTTTGGAGTTTATTTTTATGGTGTCTTAGTTGAGAAAGCTGCTTGCAGAAGCTTTACCTTTTTTTAGAAAAAAAATAGATGCTAGATTTTTCAGCTATCACAGGGTGTCATCAGCAAGGAGTTTCAAGTCTACTGAAGAGAAATATTGCACATCCTTTCAGATTATACCACATTCTAAAAACCTGGTATCACAAAGCTTCACTTATATAATTGAGGAAACTGTTAATTAAACATAAAGAAAATGCATTTTAAGAAAATGAGAATGCAAAGAACTGAAGTCTACAACAAGTAGATAACATTTTTTGCTTATTCATTGTACCATTGATTCCTATTTGTTAAACCATTTGGTTAGCTCAACAGGTTTTCTAGTTCTTGCATCCAACTGGATTAGTGCAAAAAAAAAAAAGACAAAAACAAAAAACAAACAACAAAAACTTTGTATTTTTTATAGTTTGTTTACTTAGTATTCTAATATAACACTGGTTGGACATGTAAATGGGAAAATAAGATTCCCAGAGGTAGAATAACAAGTCAATAGAAAGCCAGCAGTGAACATCTACCCAGACTCAGAGCAATGACTTAGAAGTTTGAGAGTATTTTTATTTTTGTTATGTTTTTGCTAAAGAATGCTTATAAGCTCTTAAACTGACCTCCATTTACTGAAGGCAATCAGAAAAAATATCTTTTTTTAAACAAAGTTTTACTGCAATTTAGATTGTGTAAAATTGCTTTGAAATCTGGAATTTTCTAGCATTGTAATCTTGTGTGCATTGAGCATTCTGCCCTGTGTGGTACAGTAGATCTCTCTTTAGCTTGAGCGAACCTCCTGGTAAGTAGCTTTAACTGAGATAAAAATTTGCTTACATTTCTAGCTACTGAATCTATTTTCCTTTTTAAGAACTCCTCTTCATTGTGAACAAACAATAATCATGTAAACTGTCTGTTACTCAATTGCAGTAGTCTGTCTCATGCAGTTTTTGTTCTGTAATTTATACCATGTGAATGTTCTGTATGTAGAAAATGCTTGACAAAAAGAGAATAAACCCCATAAATTTTAAACAGTCCTGACTTTGGTGAATCATCCAATCAGCCACACTGAGCTGGCAAGTAAAACTGACTATTCGAAAGCACCTATTATTTTAAATAGATGTATGAAAATAGATGTATTTATATATATACAAAATAATATGCAGTGTGGAAAGAAAATTTTTTAGAAAAGCTTAAATAACTGGAAAAGTTTCCTTTGGCTGCTACAAAGGAAAGCTCATCTTATAGCACAAGCTCATTATTAGCACATCTAAGGCACAAGTACAGGTTGACTGGGTAATGGGTTGAGGCAAGCCTTGGGGAGAAAGACTTGGGAGTGTTTTTGGATGAAAAGCTCAATATTACTTGCAAGTGTGTGCTTGCAACCCAGAAATCCAACTGCATACTGGTCTGCATCAAAAGAGACATGACCAGCAGGTTGAGTGACGTGATTATTATTATTTGCCTTCAATAATTCTACTTCTTTATTGACAATATTGTCCAGACTGTGTGTGTAAACAATGGCCACAACTTCTCACCATTGCTTTTTCAGTGAACTTAAACAAATATTGGATCACCATGGTTGCTTTCATAGCTCTTATAATTGAAATTCAGCTTTCTCAAATACAGATGGCCTGACTGAAAGCTTTAATCTGAATGAGGGGAAGAGCTGGAACCTGTTTCCATTTTTTGCTAGCAGCTCTGTGAGGAAAGCTGATGTAAGGGGCCTTTTTCAACCCAGAGAGACAACATCTCCAGGGAGGCCTAATAGCAGCCTGCCATTTCCCAGGAGAAGTTATAAAAGAGACAGGGTTAGATTCTTCACAGCTGTGCATAGAAGGACAAGACAGCAGCATAAATTAAATCAAGAGTTTCAGGCTGGATATAAGGAAAAGCTGTAATGACAGTCAAACATGGGAGCAGATTGTTTAGAGAGACAATGCAGTCTCCATCCTAGGAGTTTATTAACACCTGTCTGGATTATGCCCATCTGACCTTTAGTGGAACTGGCTGTGACTAGCAGTGTTGGACTAGAGACCTGCCAAGCACCCTTCAAACCTCACAAGTTGCCTTGTGATTCTATCATTACAACTTGGGGATGGAGGCTTAATTTGTTTTAGTTGTTAAGTTTCTGATTGAGTTTAATGTAAAACCTGCAAGTTATGGTTGGGCTAAAGTACGGCCTAAGCAAAACTCAAAAAACAGTATCTTTTGTCACTTGAAATCCTTAGCTTGGAACATCTCACTTTAAATGAAGAATATTCTCATTTACAATCTGGAACACACTTCTTGGATTCCAGGAAATCCTAAGCTGATTGTAGAACTTGCACAGGATGAAATATGCAGAGGTAAGTGCTCCTTTTGATGTATCTGAAAAATAGCTATGGCAGAGGGAAGGAGGACTTGAGAAAACCACTGTAGATAAGATCTGAGTATGTGTCCAAATGTGAACATAACCACTTAAGTGTATCCTTAGTCACAGATTTTCTAGTAAATCTTTTCTAGGAATTCTATGGTTCAGTAGTGCAATATAATGATCTGTTAACTTACTAATCAGTTTTAGATAGGAGATCTCATGTCATAACTATGGTCATGTCTTCAAAAGAAATACTGTAACACGGATCAAGTCCTGTTCACCTCTCATCAGTTTGTCCTTTGCATTTTGGTCTTCATCTTAAGCAGTTCCTAAAGAATGCTACTGAAAACTTTCTTTTAAGATTAACAACTAAGATGCAGAACACAAGAATTTTTAAAAAGGCATATTTAAGCATTATTTAGCTGTAATGATCCATAAGTATGACTTAATTTTTTTGTGAATACTGTTGTTAAATGAGAAAAACTTAGTAACAACTTAGTATCTAAAAATCCTAATTTCAGCCAAGTTCAGAAAGCAACAAGATAGAGCATATGAGGTGAGAGAGAGGAAAAAGTCATTCTGTACATATATACACTAATTAGAGAGATGTGAGATGGAGCCCAGCAGTTGAGAACCTTTGCACTTGCACCACACTGGTACCGCTTCACTGTGACCAGTCTCCCCACAATTGAGGAAGACTTGGAGGAGAAGGGCAAAAATAATGAGCTTGGGGAAGAATGTCAAGAATGACCAATTATTGTAAAGAAAGCTGCATTTTTTAGGGGGACTGAAAAGTAAACTTTGGCTTAGATACACAACTGCACCAGTGAGTCATCAGGTCATAAACAGCTTTCGCTGAGATAATTAGTGGACACTACTGTTCTGAGCTAGCCAGAGCAGCATGGGGGCAGAAAGTGTATGTGTGGCTCAACCTAAGGTTGAGTTTGAAAACTGGCCGGCTACTAAAATGAACTTTGAAAAGAGTAATGGGCTTGACCTGTTCATCCCTTGTAGTCCTTTCTGGTGACTTGACACACCCAGCACCATGATGATGAGAATACAGGGACTGGTAATGGGAACCACGTTTGCATGGTGATTCAGCTGCATATTGCAATAGCTACATCGTGCTTCTGGTATGATTTCAGTGTGCTGCTGTAATACTCTAAGAAATCAAAATGCCATGAAACAACAATTATATAAAGTAAATTTGGTATTAAACTTTAAATCGTCCTACTGTGGAACCTCTAAAAGAACCTAATCAGAGGGTGACCAACTCCTACCTCCACACGCTATCAGTCCATTTTATAATACTGGAATTTGAAAAAAAATTAAAAATCAGCACTTGCAGTGCTTCATGGTATCACAATAATAATTAAATTTGGAAGAAATGGGTGAAATCCTACTTATGCTGAAGTTAGGAGCATTTAATTTTATAGTCAGTGAGTGTTACGTTACGCAGAACACAGTAATGTCAACAAAGACAGTGTAGTGAACTATTTCCTTGTTATATTGAGGAAGGAAGAGATTCTGACAGGTCTGTACCTGAGAGGTAAGAGATAATCATCTAAGATATGTTTACATTCCTTAGCACAGGTAATTCAACTTCCAGATTGTTCAAGGGGTTTTATGTTGGGCTGTTTTTGTTTGGATTTGAAGGGCTGTTGATGGGGTTTTTTGGGGGGGAGGGGGACAGAGGTGGTTTTTTTGTTTAAATAATAAGAAATTTTCAGAGAAAGTGCTAACAAGACTATGTGTCAAAAATCTATTGACACTACCGATAAAAATACAGAAACAGGTTAAAAATACATATTTCACTTGAATCTATCCTGCCTGTCACCTCTTAATGCGTTAAATGCCCTGTTGGTGTGCCACTACTTTAAAAATGATTTAAAGCTGTCTTCAGTGAGCTATCTTTCACAAAGTATGACAAATTCAGTTACTGATAAAAGACTGAAAGATACTGAAATTGCTTTTTTCTATTTAGAACTAATGCATGAAAGATTGCTTCTTCTAGCTTATGAATATTAAACTTGTTCTTATTTTAATCTAATAGATTAAAAAAATAGCTTCCTGTTATTAGTCATGATGTTAATGTTCTTATTTTTAATCTTCTCAAGGTTTGTGTCCTTTACACACAGATGGATAATAGTTCTCTCATTTTGCAATGCTTCTTTTTATATTTTTCTCTAGTAATGAAAACTTAGGTATATATTTTCCTTTTAATTGTCATTAAACCTATGGAAAAATAAAATGTATTTGCCTGGTAATATTTTTCAGTATTCTCCTTGTATAAGATTCAAGAAAAAAGCAAACCACAATTCACCATACCCCAGTAACTTCCTGGAATCTTCCACAAGAATATTCCCTTCCCTCCTCTGACCCCCATCTCAGTAGACCTGTGCTAAATTATTGCTAATGCTGCAACCAATGCTGTGAAGTAGAAGCAACAGCATAAGGAAAAATTATTGCATAAATGAGAAGGGAAGAAGAACTAAGTCTCCAAGTTATGGCAAATTAGTTTTTAAGTGTCCTAATTAAAATTGTAGATAAATATCCATTTTCTCTATGTTGGCTGTAAAGATTAAGTGAAATACACTTGTAACATGTACTAGGATGCTCTTTCCAAATAAACTTTCTCCCTGTACTTTGAGAGCAAAACAACATAATTTAATGCTGTTCAGGCTGGACCTCCATATCCTCTCCTCCACCATTCGGTGGCTCCTGGGTCCTTTGAATTTCCAGTTAAGTGGACATCTGGGGAGGCATTCGTGCTATCTTAAAACCATAGAATCATAGAATCAGTAAGGTTGAAAAGGACCTTCAAGACTGAGTCCAAATTTTGACTGAACACCACCATGTCAACAAGACCATAGTACTGAGTGTCATGTTCAGTTGTTTCTTGAACACTTCTCACTTCCATGAGCAGCCCATTCCAATGTTGGAATGTTCCAAACGACTTTCATTGAAGAAATCCTTCCTAATGTCGAACCTGAACCCCCCAGGTGCAGTTTGAGGTTGTTTCCTCTCGTCCTATCACTGATTGTCTGGGAAAAGAGGCTGACCCCCACCTCTACACCCTCCTTTCAGGCCGTTGTAGAGAGTGATAAGGTTACCCCTGAGCCTCCTTTTTTCCAGATTTAACAACCCCAGCTCCCTCAACTGCTACTTGTAGGACTTAGTCTCTAGACCCTCCATTAGCTCCAGTGCTCGACATGTTCCAGCACCTCAAAGTCTTTCTTGAAGTGAGGAGGCAAGAACTGGAAACAGTATTCAAGGTGAGGCCTCACCAGTGCCAAGTACAGAGACAATCATTTTCCTGGTCCTACTGGCATTGATATGTTGTCCTCTTTTACCTTGTAAGCTTAAATGCAACATTTAGCTGTGGGAGTGAGCCTCTTTCCCACAAGATGAGCATGACCTTTGGAGTTGTATTTGATGCTCATATCAATTTTGGCTAAAATGATTAATCATTTTCATCTTAAATCATATTACATTTCCACAAAATATTGCTTTTACTTTACCTGTTTTTCTAAACTCTATTTACCTTGGATGATCTCAGTCTACTGATAAAGAGAGATTTTCCTCCTTCTGACTTTTTTTAAATCCCAAATAGAACACCTTTCATTTACTTCACTAAAGAGAGGTGTTTGCCTAATTTTTTCTGCATCTCTGTATTACTGTGTAGGAGAATGGGTATCATTGTAGAGCTAGTCTTTTGTACCACTAGAAGCAGCACTTTGTGTGTACTAAGGAGGAGAGCCATGAAGGAGAGATATCACCACATCATTCAAGGTCTGTGAAGGACACAAAAGCCAGAAGCTCTATAGTACTTTCATCTTATGTTTACCTCCTGCTATTTCATATGCCAGTTGTGATGACATGTACAGGGAGATAGAGTAGTGGAAGTTGGTCTGTGCACTTTGTGGCTGGGATTAGGAGTGGAACATTATCTTCAGTTTAGTACAGGAATCTTCAGTGGTTTGGGGCTCAGAATGTGATGAAGACAAGCCTTGGTTCCAGATTTCAAACCAAACTCTATACACAGCTCTCTAAAACACAGGGTCTAGGAGGATTCCAGAAGTTAAAATATTGCTTGAGTTTTTCATTATTATTTCATTTTTTGTCATCACTTTTAATACTAGTTTTGGGATCCATAACCTGTTGTTCTGTAACAGAAATCTTCTGTAACAGAAATCTTGCTACATGTGCCATCTTCCTTTGTGCTGGTAGCAGAAATTATTGTGTGTTCCCATTTTTT
>VXBC01009533.1:107528-137908 GCA_013399945.1 Ploceus nigricollis | reverse complement strand
TCTTCCACAAGAATATTCCCTTCCCTCCTCTGACCCCCATCTCAGTAGACCTGTGCTAAATTATTGCTAATGCTGCAACCAATGCTGTGAAGTAGAAGCAACAGCATAAGGAAAAATTATTGCATAAATGAGAAGGGAAGAAGAACTAAGTCTCCAAGTTATGGCAAATTAGTTTTTAAGTGTCCTAATTAAAATTGTAGATAAATATCCATTTTCTCTATGTTGGCTGTAAAGATTAAGTGAAATACACTTGTAACATGTACTAGGATGCTCTTTCCAAATAAACTTTCTCCCTGTACTTTGAGAGCAAAACAACATAATTTAATGCTGTTCAGGCTGGACCTCCATATCCTCTCCTCCACCATTCGGTGGCTCCTGGGTCCTTTGAATTTCCAGTTAAGTGGACATCTGGGGAGGCATTCGTGCTATCTTAAAACCATAGAATCATAGAATCAGTAAGGTTGAAAAGGACCTTCAAGACTGAGTCCAAANAGAATCAGTAAGGTTGAAAAGGACCTTCAAGACTGAGTCCAAATTTTGACTGAACACCACCATGTCAACAAGACCATAGTACTGAGTGTCATGTTCAGTTGTTTCTTGAACACTTCTCACTTCCATGAGCAGCCCATTCCAATGTTGGAATGTTCCAAACGACTTTCATTGAAGAAATCCTTCCTAATGTCGAACCTGAACCCCCCAGGTGCAGTTTGAGGTTGTTTCCTCTCGTCCTATCACTGATTGTCTGGGAAAAGAGGCTGACCCCCACCTCTACACCCTCCTTTCAGGCCGTTGTAGAGAGTGATAAGGTTACCCCTGAGCCTCCTTTTTTCCAGATTTAACAACCCCAGCTCCCTCAACTGCTACTTGTAGGACTTAGTCTCTAGACCCTCCATTAGCTCCAGTGCTCGACATGTTCCAGCACCTCAAAGTCTTTCTTGAAGTGAGGAGGCAAGAACTGGAAACAGTATTCAAGGTGAGGCCTCACCAGTGCCAAGTACAGAGACAATCATTTTCCTGGTCCTACTGGCATTGATATGTTGTCCTCTTTTACCTTGTAAGCTTAAATGCAACATTTAGCTGTGGGAGTGAGCCTCTTTCCCACAAGATGAGCATGACCTTTGGAGTTGTATTTGATGCTCATATCAATTTTGGCTAAAATGATTAATCATTTTCATCTTAAATCATATTACATTTCCACAAAATATTGCTTTTACTTTACCTGTTTTTCTAAACTCTATTTACCTTGGATGATCTCAGTCTACTGATAAAGAGAGATTTTCCTCCTTCTGACTTTTTTTAAATCCCAAATAGAACACCTTTCATTTACTTCACTAAAGAGAGGTGTTTGCCTAATTTTTTCTGCATCTCTGTATTACTGTGTAGGAGAATGGGTATCATTGTAGAGCTAGTCTTTTGTACCACTAGAAGCAGCACTTTGTGTGTACTAAGGAGGAGAGCCATGAAGGAGAGATATCACCACATCATTCAAGGTCTGTGAAGGACACAAAAGCCAGAAGCTCTATAGTACTTTCATCTTATGTTTACCTCCTGCTATTTCATATGCCAGTTGTGATGACATGTACAGGGAGATAGAGTAGTGGAAGTTGGTCTGTGCACTTTGTGGCTGGGATTAGGAGTGGAACATTATCTTCAGTTTAGTACAGGAATCTTCAGTGGTTTGGGGCTCAGAATGTGATGAAGACAAGCCTTGGTTCCAGATTTCAAACCAAACTCTATACACAGCTCTCTAAAACACAGGGTCTAGGAGGATTCCAGAAGTTAAAATATTGCTTGAGTTTTTCATTATTATTTCATTTTTTGTCATCACTTTTAATACTAGTTTTGGGATCCATAACCTGTTGTTCTGTAACAGAAATCTTCTGTAACAGAAATCTTGCTACATGTGCCATCTTCCTTTGTGCTGGTAGCAGAAATTATTGTGTGTTCCCATTTTTTCTGCTTGCCCTCATTTTGTTTACTTATGTAAATAAGTGTGCATGAGACACAGTGAAGCTATGATGCTCTAAGGGTAAAGGCCTCCTAGGAGGGGATGAACTGCTAGTTAACTACTTGCCATGATGGAGGAAAAACCAGAAATATTGGTACCTAAATGAAGCCCTTCTTCAAGAAGACCTAAATACCTGATGAGCTTTATCTTAAAAAATGAAGGGCTTATTTGACCATCTCCATACATGAGAATGTCTAATATACTACCTGGTGTTCCACAGAGTATTCGTCTGGTTTTCTAAACATTTTGAATGTGTCAAGGACTAAATATTCTCAGTTCAACAAATGTGATTTTTCTTTAAGGCTTTTGGTAATACTATAATACTGCTTTGCCTTTTTCTTTTTTTTTTATTTTTTACTGGAAAACTTATTTTTAAGATCTACTAGACCTTATTTTATTTAGAAATTCAATTACAGACTGTAGATTCTTATTCACTGAGATTCATCATGATTTACACACCTTACAGAGAGATGATAATTTAATAATATGAAACTAGAGAATTAAATTTCTCCATTGCTTCTCCAAATATACTTCCATTTGAATAAGAAACTTTTGGGGAATCGAGGGCATTGTATTCCCACTCTAATCTTTTCATATCAATATAATTCCAAATCACTCTTCCATTCTTCAAAAACCTCTTTTTCCCTGACACATAGGCATATAATGGAAAGCAGGAAAATAGAAAACTCTTTTCCTCTTCTTATTCTAAGCTTCAGTAATTCTTTAGTATTTTTCTAAGTATTAGTTTATACAAGTGAACTGCATGGTTGAAATCCAAGAACTCTTCAAATAGTGTTGTATTGCCTCATGTCTTCTCTTGTTGTTCAAGGCAATCTTTGTTTTAAATTGTGACTCTCACATTTGTATAAGTGTTTGAACCATTATAGGTACCTAAGAACCACTTAGCTTGTAGAACAAGCATAATTTTTTAATATTCCTTTTCACACTGACCAGAACAAGTATGAAGTGTTTCCTTTAAATTTAAAAAAAAAAAATTCATCAGAGATTTTTTAGTATCTAAAGTCAGGATTTCACAGAGTCCAATTGCACTTTACCTGTAACATGTCTTTCCCTTTCACTATCCATTAAGTAACAAAGTACATTTACATCAAAATACTCTAGTAACAGACAGTGAATAGGGAGAATGATATTAATGTTGTGATTAATGATCACAAAAAAATTCTTAACAAAGAATATAAACTCAGAAAATAGTGAAATATTTTAAAATTTCAGCTACACTCAAACCATTAAATAAGAGTACCCATAGTATAGAAGGAAGTCAAAAGAAAAAAATATGCTTTTTCTATGGACACTTTGCCTTCTAATTCAAAATGGTATCAGGTATTATTGATTTTAAATATTGTAATTCTTCTGGCTTTTTCAAA
The DNA here is from genome assembly GCA_013399945.1 of Ploceus nigricollis. Classification (NCBI taxonomy): domain Eukaryota; kingdom Metazoa; phylum Chordata; class Aves; order Passeriformes; family Ploceidae; genus Ploceus; species Ploceus nigricollis. The sequence continues at coordinate 134,515 of VXBC01009533.1, read as the reverse complement.
TACAAAGTGTTAAGGCTATCATAGATGACTAGATAATTTCCATAAAGTGCTGTTAAGTAAGTGCATTTAATTTTCCTTTATAATTTTAAACCATATGTTAAACTGCTTCTTAGAGGTTTCCCTTCTCAGTGTTACTTATCCCAACATTTTACTTTGTGCATATAGTTTATCCTCTGTCTTCTCATAAGCAGCGATTCCATCCAGAATATTTGTTTTAGTCAGTTTTAAATATCAAATAATACTTTTTGTCTGGGCAGAAATAATTCACTCTGCCTTGTTCCTGAAAGTTTAAAGTCATTGAGTTCAAAGTTCTATGAACTCCCTTTCTCTTTTTCATCTGAGTGAGATGTTGATAGTTTTCAGTTCAAGAAAGGTCATCCCTCTGTCAGGAAATTTTTGTCAGAAATTCTCAGAGGAATTGTTTTGGCATTGTATATCAAATCCTTAAAGCAAAGCATTTGATAGACAAAATAGGATTTGTTTTCCTTCTGGCTGTTTGAAAGCTATCATTATATCAGTAGATGAACAGAATCAGAATTTGGGAAGAGCAAAAACCTTAAAACACCTTTCTTTCCTTAGTGGTATTCATAAGGCCATGTTGACAGGAGAGTGTGGACATACAGTTTAAATCTGTAAAGAAGTCTGAGCATTTTGGATCACAGAAAAGAGTTGGAGAACAATTTACCTTTATTTAACCTGGTTTTCAAGTGCATTTAAACCAAGATAGACTTTTCATACCCTTCAGGTGTTTCGTAACTAGGACAGGAAAACACCCTTGGCACACTCCACTGGCGAATTCAGATCCTGAACAGACCTTAGAAGAAAACATAAAAACACAGAAAAATCCAAGAAAATAAAAACGTATTTTGTTATTACAGTACTTAGTCTGCTTTAATAATCACAAACAAGGTGCAGGCTTTTTCCTATTACCAAATATTATACAGCAACTGCTTAGATTTCATCTGCTACTTATTGTGATTTAATTATTTTAGTGAAGTTGTTCTTGTCTTCCAGTAGGATACATTAGACTCAGTTTCAACTTACTGCTCTGAAAGTGTTGAATGTCCAAGATTTGTGGAGAATGAAGAAAGTCTGTTGTAATTTGAGAAGAGTGCCACAGAGCCACAGACTACAGAGTCATTAGAGAGCAGAAACACGATGGTTTAATCCAAGGTACATATGACGTGAGGATATCTGGGGTTTCTCTAAATGGATTGAAACATGTAATTGTATGTCCTAAACTGCTGAAGGGTAAAATTTATCATCAGACCTAACTGTCATCTTGGTCCTTATATGTGCTTATAGTTTGAGCATTTCTGTAAAAAAACAAAACTGATGGAGAACTGGACTGAAACAGAATTTGGCCTGAACTTTAGAGCTGGAAGTGGCATTCACACACAGAGATGACAGCCCTGGATCTCCTAATGCAGCGTGGGGACAGTTGGTGTCTCAGGAGAAAACTTGATGGAACCCATTGAGCTGAATGGGCTTTCTTGTTTTACTCATTCCAGTGTAAGTAAATTAGGTGGCAATTTCCAGGCTTTTAGATTTATATTGAATATTGCAGATGGATTTTTATTAATTTGATCAGATTATGTTAGAATTATATCAAGGACAGGGTAAGAGCACCCTAGAGGATTAGACCCCACTATTTGTCTGAAGAGCCTACTGTCTGCTGACATATGTCTGAAATAAATCCTCAAATTGGTCAGCATTGTGGGAATATAGTCAGATCTTGATATGCCCCAGAAACAGACACTTTGTCTTCTGGAAATAATGTAGAGGAAGCTGACATGCACAGGAGAATTTAGAGGCCCAAGTGAAGGAGGCCGGTAAGCACAGCTTCTGTGGATCTAAATTTTGTATTCAGGCATTTTATATGTTTCATAGGTCTAAAACTTAATCAGGAACCCAATGGAATTCACAGCATATGAACAGAAGTTTTGTGAGAAAAGGTAAGTGTATTAAGCATCATAATACCTTGTGCCTCAGCAACCCTATCACAAATTACCTTTTCAAATAAAATGTGGACAAATTCTAACCAACACAGTTCACATGTTACTACTATAAGCATAAAATAAGCAAATATTTTCTTCTGCTTATAAGACATTGGTTCTGTGCCTGATCTCAAGGCAGGTCAAGCAAGGCCTGACCAATTCTGATCCATGAGGTTTAAAACACCTAATGAAAAATACTGGGACAAACAATGACATACCAGGAAAGTATTTCAGTTTGTTTTTCCATTTTAAGCATTATAAGTGACAATATGAAGAAAAGCTGAGCAAGCTATGTGCTATTGCACTGCAGTAGCTGCCATTTGGTTTCCACACTTTTGCAGATTATAAGCAAATGCCAGAATTTCTAAGAATTGCTCCTCTGCTGCACAAAGTAACTATTGTGGCTTTTCTCTTAACTGTGGAAAAGCATGCAAACAAGGCAAGCAGGAAATCATGGAACTTCTTCAGATTGTTACATTTATACTGTCAGACTCCAGTTAAAAATTCAGTATGACTGGGACAAACAAACTTTAATCGACTTACTGGAAGCCTCAGTCACAATAGTGCCACTGTTCTCATTGTTAGCATTCCTTTGTTTTAAAAGTCTGAAAGGTTTTCTTTTTCTCCATAATATTCTCTCTTGCTAATACCTGAATTGGAGCAGTATGTGGCTGTGTGCCATATCTCATTTTTATGCCGAGCATACACATTGTGCGACATTCTGAGGCAAACACCTTCATCCTGGAACCCCACAAGTACTCAGTGGGATCTGCTGGCTTACTCAGCACACAATGCCAAATTGTGTTTGAATTTGTCAGCAACTTTTGTCACAGTCTCAGGCAAGATATTACCAGGAGGGTCTTTCCAGTTTCTCCTCTTTAGTGTTCCTTCTTAACATACCCTGAAAAAAACAGAAAGGGCAATTTTTTCTGGGAAAGAAAGATCTCGCAAACATTTAGACCTTCATTAGCCTGTTTACAATTGGACTTGATTTTAAAAGTCTTTTCCAACCTAAATGATTATTCTAGCAGTTTTAAACTTTTCCATATTGAAAATAGAGTTTAGAAATAAATTGAGATTTTGACATGACATTTCATTAATACCTTGTCCAATGGCATTAGCATTTCCATATGTTGCTTGGAAATACCAAAAAATACTATATTCTAAGATGCCTTTTCTATAGCTCTCTCCTCACCAATGAATTGGGGCTAGCCTACATTCAACTAATACGCCTCTCTGCCTTTCTAGTTTCATGCAAAGTCCTGAATCACTGCTCTTGGGTTTCTAGGCATCACGCAGAAACTGTACACTGTCAAAGTTCAACTGTTTCTGTTACTCCAGTCATTTCGCTGTCCACGGCTTTTCGTACAAAACTTTAATCAAGAGTTCTGCTGGATTCAGCTTTTCAGGGGATCTCTGTGAGGGATTACTGCTTTCTTGACCCAGATCATGTTGTCATGAGTGAAATGTTAAAATCTCTTCTTTGCTATCAAAGCTGAGGTACCCTTACAAAGAGCCAGAACTTGAACTTTTCAGGATAGGGAAAGTCAAACTCAAATGTAGGTTACCTGTTTCCACAGTTACGCTATATTTTAACCGGTGTTTTTAGGATTATGCTTTTAGACTTTACTTATATGCACTTTGTTAAAATGTTTGGGAGTTTTTAGGTCTCAAAGAATAAAATCCCATTTTTCTTCTGTGAGGTTTTATGAGGTAATTGCAAGCCAGGTCAGCAACAATGCAGTCAGTCTAAGTCTGGGTAGACTCTGTCTTAGCATCTTCTCTGCTCTCTGGAGAGTTTTACTGAAGGAACTGAATGCTGGATTGGCTTCTTTCCATCTTTACATTCATGTGGCACTCTTTTGTGCTTTCAGATTTGTTAAACTTTAGTAACTATTATCACTGAAAGGAATTTCAATGAAATATATGCAAAGGGGTTTTCCCACAACTGACACTTTACTTTTTACATTACGCTACAAACTTCACAGGGGAGTTTGCTTGAATGACTGATGCAGGTACAATTGAAATTGTTTAAGAACAGCAAGTTGTGTTTCTTGAAATAATGTTTTTACCTTTCCTTTTCCCCAGTCTTCACCCATTCATTTTGCCTGGAATGTGTTCAAGAAAAGCATGTTGATGATAGAAAAGCATGTTCTAAGAATGAGAATTCACAACAACTTATCAAGGACAAGTGGAATGGAGCTCTGAGCGACTTTATCAAGTGCAAATTGTCACTGGCCAAGGTGGGGGGGGTTAGAATTGGATGATCTTTAAGGTCCCTTTCAGCCTTAAAAGAATTCTATGATAAGAATTGTGTCATTCTACGTACTACATATTAGAATAATTCATCTAGGTCTGCATGTAGAATTAAAACATTTTGTGCTTTCACCGTGAACTCAGATACAATTCTGCCTGTGATCAGTGTTTCATTGGACATATCAAACATTAAATGCATTCAACAAAGTCTGAGCTTCCAAATTCATATACAGTCTACACAGAAATTCCTGACTTATCAGAAAGTCCAGCCTTTTTTTTTTTTTTTTTAATTTTTTTCCCCAGATATGCATTACCTCGTTTTAGCCGTCAACACAGTGGTAAGTGGTAATCACTTATCAGGGATCAGAAGTATCCCTGGAGAAGCCGTTCCCACACTGAGGCGCGCTCAGTGAGCAACACCGCCATCTAGTGTGACATCAGACCCGTCCTTCCGCCTGGATGGGCGTGAAACCTCCAGCGCCTGCAGCCCCGCAAGATGCATCCCTTGGGGTAGGATCTTGGATGTGACAATTTCCAAAACAAGCCCCACACCTAAGTTTCTTGTACAGAGATCCATATGTTCAGAGAAAATTCTCCTCAGTACTTTTAAAGCGCAGAAATTTGACATTCAACTCATGGTAATTTTTAAATGTGTGAGTTTGTGTAGGCTTTTGTTTGGGTTTGTGGGTTTTTTTTGCCAATATTACATTTTTTTCCCCACCTACAGAGTGCTTTAACTGCCATAATAGATTTTTTACCTAACTTTCTGACCCAACAATTTTAATCTTATATTCAGATCCCTCCATTTTTTGCTGCATCCTTGGCCTTGTTCAATGGTTTTCCTCTTTTCAATCTATAATGACTGAACAGTCAAATTCTGTCATTACATAATCTACTAAAGTAATTTGCTCTTTCAGTGAGTTTTACTTGACCATTATTGCCATATTTTCCCTGCCAGTAGGATGGTAAATATGACCTTTTCCATGACTAGTAAAAGGCTACAGATTTTGTGTTGACCTGATTGTGCAGTTCTCAGGATGTGTTGGGACTTGCCTTGGCCTGAGCTACTTTTATCACCTTTCTATACTTCTCTGTTGGTCTAGCTTTAGTTACCCTTGTGAATAGACTTGACTGTAAAGGTCTGACAGACCAGGTTATTCACTCTTTGCCTAAAGACCAGTAGCCCCTTATGGCAAATAAAGTTGAGGGAGGCCATGGTGCAGTCTTCAAACTTGAGCTGGGAATCAGTGAAAGAAGCAGACTGTGATAAGAAACATGTAAACGTAGTCCCAGCTGAATGCCAGCAGTGAGGCAGAAGGGATCCTGTACACACACCTAAGCTGAAACCCTATTTGGAAACAACTCAGGATGCTGATGGTCTGCCACCACTTCCATGCTTGATGCAGATAACTAAAATCGACCCTGTGATGCAACAGATGTGAACAGTGAACACAACACCAAAGGAAAAAGTAGTTGTTAGTTAAGAGTTGAATAATAATCTTAGTGACATCAACAGTAAGGCTTTTCAGTATGAATTTGGACTGTAACTTAATATTACTGTAACAAGACCAATCAGTTGGTTCTGTTTTATTTAGACTGTTAAGATTATTATTAGGTTAAAAATAAATTCTTGGCTCTGTATGTACCTTTATGGGGGTTTTTTTGGCTGTAACAGTTTTTTGAGTATAACATACCCATAACAGGCATTATCAACTCTCCTTGGAACTGAAAAGATCTATTTCATCTTTCATCTAATTTATTTACATTTCATCCTTTCACTATTCCTGAAAACACAATTAATCTGCAAGACCTGTCTATAGCAACTTCCTCCTATTGAATAGTTAAAATTGATTACATAGCACATCAAAATTAAAGGAGAAAACATTGGAAGAACATTTTGGACTGCAAAGTACTTATTAGTTTTGGTTTAAGAAGCTTCTGGAATAAAATCTAGATTTTCTATGAGATCTGTAGTGCCAGTTCTATCTCATTTGATCTAATTTCTCGTAATAGCATAATTTGCATCTTCTATTAGTTAGAGACATAAGTGGCAGCACAAGAATCAAGTGCTGAGCTACCTGAATTATATCTTCCCCAGCTACACCATTTGGGGTTTTAAAGGACAGTGATGTTAAACAATCTTTTTTTTAAAAAATTTCATCCAAATGCAATATTTGTTATAAATTCCACAGATGTATACAAATGGCTTATTTTATTTTGACTCCAGTTCTTTAGTTGTCACAGTATTTGAAAATAAATAAATATATTAATTAAAACAATATTTTAAAAAATGAAAGTCTATGTAGTTTTCATAAAGACAAAAGTTTAGAGGATAATTATTTTCAAGAACAAACAAAGAATTTCAGGTATGAAACATAGTTCTATCCCTTTCTCATACATAAGTCAAAAAGCCAGTATGTGTAGCTCTTGAGAATACTAAGATATTTTCTCAAAATTTTCTTAGTGTCTTAACATCTTCTAGATGCTTATTCTAGAAGATAATGCTATATTTTAGAAAATATCTGCTGTTGTGTTCCTAAGGCTCCTGGGTAGCATGAATTCAATCACATATTTTAAGAAGGAGCCATTAACAAGAGGTTTGTCATACACTGTAAACTCTTTCTTCTGAAAGAACTTTACAAGAATTTTGCTTGGCATTTGCAATTACTGTCATGATGAATGATGTATCATCTTCTTTCTTCTCCCCACTTTGCTGAAGAACTGTCCTAAAATTATCAGCACTGTACCACAACTAGAAACAGTGTAGTAGTTCTCAAGAATTTTCAATGCAATAATTATTTACCTATATACCTACGTACCTTTTGGCCCTGCCTCTGAAATGAAAGATGGGCAGAGGGTAGCGATGGGATGCAAAGAGGGGCAGACTGCTGAGGATCTTTTTATGCTGTTGATGATGAAATTGAGAATCTGGATTTTCAATTCTTTGTCATTTACTACCATACACAAAAAATTAGCAACTACAAATTTTCATGAGAAAGACAACCATTTTCCAGGAAAAAAAAAGTTTTGCTCCTACAACAAAATACTTTTGTCCTCTAAATTTGCCTCACTCTTGCATCGAGGTAGAAATTTCTGCAAACCCTGACAATAATCTGTAGCTAAAAATTATTTAGCCAGTGCCCCAGAATTCAATCTAGCTGAAGTCATCTGCCTCACAACTTTTTGGTTCCAGGTAGCATAAGCAAAGTCACTTTTATTCACTTTTTTGGAGTGAATAAAAACAACCAGACAAAAAAAACCCCAATGAAACCAGGCAGGATCTTTTGCAGAAATGCAGTTACACAGCAGAAAAGTTGCCTGATAGATGAACTTTCAAGTCTCCTTTACCATGAGGAAATTAGGAACCAGGATGGTTCTCTTTATCTATGGTTGGTAAATTGAATTTGAGGTGATTTTTCTTCTTACTAATACAGTAGTATTCAAACTTTATTTGGACAAGTGACAAGGGGGAAATCTGTTTAACAGAAGGTGCCCGAGTTCTCAGAAACCCTTTAGAATTTGTAGAGTATCAAAGAGAAGGGTTAAGTCAGGACTTTCAGATATGAAACATGCTGCAGGTTCTAGCTGTAATGGCATCCTGCAAACCTGTCACTCAGATTATTCCTTTAAATAAAAGTAAATAGATATATTTTTTTAGAGTGACATTTGTAATAACCTCTTTCTTGTTCACAATCATATATTTTATTCTGTATGATCCTAATTTCCTTTCTCCAGCTGTCTCAGAGACTTCTGTTTCACCAGCAATTTTCCAGAGTACTGTCTTTAAAGAAAAATCCAAAAATGTCACAAATGGTGACTTGCCTAACACATTCTTGATATTTTGGAAATATGGTTAACCCTAATTTCATGAAACTGATTCCAGAAAATTTCAGAATCAGACAACCTTTTGTGATAAATGCACAATTTTCCTTTCTGATCTGATTCATCTGTTTATATACTGCTTCAAATATACTGTTTATATATTGATCAAAACTTCAGACCTATTTTTTCAATAGGTATTAAAAATAATGCTATAGATCAGGTCTCCAGTTCAGAAAACCCCTACATTCTAATCAGAAGATGGAAAATATTTTTCTACTTTCCCATTTCTTAACAATGACTACAGTCTGATATTAAAGCAGTACATGATATTAGATTAATCTTTGCTATGAGTTTGTAAGAGTTCTTACAACTGCTAGAGCACAAGATATAAACAGACTTCAGCCTTCTCCCATTAGTGTGGATAGCCTAAACTATGATACTGCATATGAACTTTGTGGCATCAAAAATAAGAATATAATTTCTTTATGCTATCAAAGTCATACTGTATTACAGCATACTCAAATTTGAATTTTCACTAAAGAGTTGGGCTTTTCTTGCAAAGTATTTGCTAGTCTTTGCTTACTGTCTTTCAACAGTGCAGTAGGGAGGGGAAGTATCAGACCTACTTTCTCACAAAATCTTTCTGTTTCTCAGAAATTATTTCAAACATGTTGCAGCCCTATTCAGTATGACCAAAATATCAAAAGAACCTTTGTCATTGACTACAAAAAAAAAAAAAACCCAAAGAAAATTCTTACTCTGCCTTAGTGACTCCTTTTATTTATAAAATGCTTTATTGTCCTGTTGGGATGCCAGTGAGATGCTTCATAAATGATCATTTACATAATGATTCCCCTACCCATCATTATGATTAGCAGTACCAGTTGGTTAGGGTGTTTTCTTTTACGGCTAATGGAAATGCTTTGCTCCTTAGGAGAAATTTGTTGATAACATTCCTACAGCAGGGCACAGCTAAAAAATATTTTTCCCCTCAGACAGTTTTCAAGATTTGATTTTTTTTGAGAAGACATGCAAATAAAAGTTTTATCAAAGCACTTCAGAATTCTCTCTAGTCCAGCCTCATATTTGCACTTGTAGTTTGAGAGCAGACATTGTTATCCTTCACTCAGGTGTGCAAGCTGCCCACCAAGTGAGGGAGTCCTTTCCTTTTGGCAGCTGAACATGGAATGGAGCAGGTGCAAGGCAGTAAGTGAGCAATTGCAACAGGGACTGCTTGAGACAACAGCTCCTAGCTTTATTCAGAACTAAGGAAAAGCAAATATCTGGACCAAGATCTGCAGCTACGTGGAAATCCTTGCCTGTTTCTTTTATCTTGGTTGAGTTTTCAACTACTATCTAGAACCAAGAAACATTTGTTCTGCTGAAACCAATGAAGTTCCATTGAATGTCTAAATATATAATGATATATGTTATATGGAATATAATATATTATATATTATATGCTATATAATACATATTATATATGATATATTATATATTATTCTGCTTGTTACTGACAAGCAGAATTAAATTTATGTCCATTTTTTCTATTACATAAAGAATGAGGATTTGAAAATTAATCTGTTTTGTTTTTTTCTCTCTGTAAATCAATAACTTTTGAAGAAAATAAAGATGCAAGAACATGCTGGGACCGCAAGCTGGACAGAACTTTGAGACTGATCTGCCTGAAGCTTAAAGTTTATTAAAGCTAAACTAGCATTCATTTAAACATTGGTGGCAATGAATTTCTTTCAACAAAATCATCAATCAGCATATAGAGAAAAACAACAAAAAAAGTTATTTTTATCCCAAAACTCCACTTTGCTCTTCCTTTCCCCACTGTTTATTAGTTCTGGTTCCTATTCCCAGCTCTTCTTTCCAAATGTCCTTATCCACACCTGTGATGTGTTTGTTTCCTGGGGGTGTGCCTGCCCAGCTGAAGTTGTTCAGGAAGATTGAGAAAGAATGAGGACTTCCTCTCCGGGAGAAGAGCTTGTTCCACAGATTTGGTTTAGTCTCCAAGAGCAGGCTATACTACAAGTCTTTAAAGATTTCCTGCCCCAGACTCAGTCTGACTGCTCTTTTTCTGATCAGCTGTCATACAAGAAACAAAGTGTACCGCTACAGATGAGTTACAAAGACGCTTTCTGTCACAGCAGGATGTTAAGGTAATTGCATGATGAATTTCATGTCTTTTCTTTAGAGAGAAAAACTAATCATTTAGCTAGAACTAGAAACTTCATGTGTGTTTAAAATGTGCAAAGAGGTCTGTGGTGATGGATGGACATCTATATGGGCTGCTGACTTTAATGGCATACGGTGCTCCTATTAGTTCTGAAAAGATGTTTAAGATGAAATATTGCGAAATAGATTTTGGCAGTTTTTGCATTAACCTTATACCTTAAACTTTGCACACCTCCTAGATGTTTGCAGATTGTTTATCTTGCTTTACATAATTTAAACTGGAAACTGGCCGTGATGAAATATGAACAGGTTGTTCTTAGAGGTCTTACTGTTTCTAAATGCTTTCAAAGGGTGTGGAAGACTCTTTAAAAGTACAGCAGTCACACTATTGATATCTTAGTGATTTAGAACAGAGTCTGTGAGTGTAGTTGGTAATCTGTTTTCAAGCAATGGCAGATTAAAAAAAAAAGAGAGAAAAATAGCAGTAATGAAATAATTTCGTGTGTTGCTAATTGGAAAAAAATGGATTCTTAAAAAAATTGATACTTTTGTGGTACTAGAAGTTATTTTTGTGTAGGAGTAAAGTCAGATAAATGCTTGGTTGTGGATGAGAGAGCATAATTATCTGGCTTGTAATAGCCAAAGAGGTATCTGAGAAACCAAAAATACTGAAAAAGTTTCTTCTCTCTTGTTCTCTAAATGTTTGTGTCAGTTTGTTGATAAGTTGTGTGTCCTGGTCAAATTCAGCTGTGATGAGTTCTTTCTTTTAGAAAACTAATTCTAACTGTTTGTTTGTTTTGATAAGCAATGTTATATCAGGCTGTTTTGTATAGCAGTAGTCCGCTCAAAAGCACCATGTAGGTGTAAAATGATGTCATGTAAAATGTTATTTTTCAACTAACAGTTATCAGTCATGCACCTGGACATAATGTCCTGTCTATTGTTCCCCAGAAAGATTTTGTTTTTGTGGTCTAGGGATATTTTGCCTTGAGTGAGCATATCCTAGCTGGGAGCCTGCTGAAGATCAAGCCATAGCTGTGGGCAAATTAGAGGCACAAATAAGATGCAAAAGAGTGAAATCTGCAAAGGTGATGATAGGCCTGTTCACCTCTGAAGAGGCACATGGGATCACAGAGGGGGTCTTTTGTAGGAAACTCTGGAGCTCTGCAGTGTTCTGACAATATCTGCAATTAAATAAAAATATTAAAAATTTATAGTGGAAAGAATAAGCATGATGGATATGAATATATTCTTTGGAAAACGGAGGGGGGAAATGTTTTTTTAGTTTCTGTGTTTTAAGAAGATATAAATAAAGGAATAAAGCAAAAATGGACAAACTACATTAGATAAGTTGAGAAAATCAAAATAAAGTGCATAAACCTTGCCAAATGTAATGAAAATGAGGAAAAGCATAAATCTGTGTGGTCAAGAGCACAGGTAATCTGGATCAAATCCAAACAATTGTTATTTCTGCATTAACACACTGATGTGAAGAAAAGGGCCTTACTGGGAAACGAATTAGAAATTTTGCTGTATGACTAGTTAGAGAAGACGTCTCCATTAGGAAAAAATGCAGTCATAAGTCATACATTTTTGTTTTGTAAAAGCTGATGAGGTCCTTTTTCTGTACAACTTGAGAGCTGAACTCCAAATTGAACCTTTAAGGAAGACAGTAAGAATAATAATAAAATTGAATGCTTATATTGTGGTTTGAGAGAAAAATAACTTTTTGTTTTTCTTAGTTTGGTATAAAAGCAGTTGAAAGGGGATGTGTATTCTCCTAAGTTTCAAAAGTAGAAAGTTAATGGTGATTAGGGTAAAGAACAACCGTGATGGAAAAGTTAGCAGTTATATAGTCTGTACAAACATATTTAGGCTGAACACTAGAAGTCTGTGGAGAAGGTGGTGAAATGGCTTTGTCGCTGGAGTTATGAGGGAACACAGGCTAAACATTTTAAGTTGGATGGGAACTTTTTTTTAATTAATTATGAAATTTATTTGCCACATCTGTGGGACTGGGTTGAAGGATCAGAAATATAACACTGGATGCAAATGTTCTCTGCAGTGCTTTGGAGGGTAATCAGACTCTTTAACATCTAAAGATAAACCAGTTTCCTAAGAATTGTGCCAATATTATACATTTTCCACCAATTTCTACAGGTTTTGAATTTGTTTGTGGAATTATTGTCATCGTATTTGTGAATTTGGTCCATTCTTAAAGTAAGAAAGTATCCATTTCCTCCTTTATCTTTTTTACCTTTTCCACACTTTTCCATCTGGAATCATCTGGGTATAGCCATGGTCAAGGAATAAATTAACTGAATTCCTTTCATTGTGCTTTTTCCTTTGAAAGTGTCTAGATAGGACAGATATTTGAATTTATACCACTGAAAACACTTAGGCTTTTGTACTGGGAGTGGTCTCTCCTTGCAGAATATTGCTTTCCTTTCATGAGGAAAGGTTGCAGCATTTCTTGTTTTTAAAGAAAGTGTTTCAATTTCACAGATGAAATGCATAAGTCCAAGAGAATATATTCTGAGAATACTTTAGAATTCCACTTAAAGATATGCCCCTTAACCACAGCAGACCAAAAACAGTCACAAGGCTGTCTTTCAAATTACAAGGAGCAGAAAAAATTCAAATTGAAAACAAGTTCCAAGACCATTATATATAGAGTATATTCTTTGCAGAAAAGTGCTGTAGCTCCTATGGAAGTTAAAAAAGAGAGCCTCAGATGGCAATATCACTTATGTAGAGCATGCAGCTTAATCTTTCATTAAGCATCTTAAGGCAATGTCATGATACTGTTTCCAAGCATCCCATATTGCATTCAAGTATTTGAAATATTTTTCAAGCATATATAATTGGTACTCAAGACTTGAATAAGACTGTGTTTGTTTACAATTGCATAACATAAAATACATTTAAAATATTTTCAGAATGAAAGAAGGCAAGAGCTTGAATTTTCTGTATTTTTTCTTTTTTTATTAAATCCTCTCATTGATAAGGATGTAGATTACAATAGCAGGGCAGAGTAAAATGATAAGAATATTCACTGGCAAAAAGTGAAATTAATAACAGGTCAAATAACTGTGTTCTTTGACAGAGATTCCAGCCTATAAGTGTGTTTGGGGTGGTTGGTTTGGTTTTTTTTTAAGCTTTGCAATATCAAATAAGCAGTGAAGATCTACCCAATAGGACCTAGAATGAGCTATTCTCCATAGTGGTCAGCCTCATAGCTCTGCCTGTTTAAACTCTATAGTGGAAGTTCAGAAACCTGGCTCCAATGAAAATGCCTGACTTTGGGTAAACCACTTGTTTTTCCAGAATGCATTGGGTTGGGCAAAAAATATTATTATCTGGGGAGAACAAATGTGCAAAGAGAGGAACATGATGAAGTCAGACTGTTAAAGCATTTATTTGGAAACAAGACTATGGTCCTTATTTTTTTTCTTTTTGGCCAGCATTTGGTTTTGGACCCTCAGGACACCAAATGGGTGCTCAAATTGGGCTATAACTTTTTAAATGTATTTTCTTCAGAAGTTCAAAGTTATCATATTTGTTCTAATGTAAGATGAACAATTTGCTGTTTTCTCATGAAACTATACTTCTGTCCTCCAGGCAGCCCTGGAGGACAGTGAAAGATTGGTATCTCAAAACTTTCAAAATAATCCACATTATTGCCGGCAGTTCTGACAGAAAGAATACTATTAGTTGAGTCCCACAGGACGTGTTAGTAGACCAACTAATCCCATAATGTGAACATATTTATTATCCTCATTGGTTTTGAGATTATGAAATGGACAGTTCCAGAGGGCATTGGTTCTGTATCTGCAAATAGAAGCTCCAACATTAAGGCCTTGCCCAGTGCACAAAGGTAAACATCTGTGTAATTTCTGAACAGTTAAAAAATGTGTTAAAGAAGTGTAAAATATGTTAAAGAAATGTGTTAGACAGTTAAAGAAACTTGATTTACCATAAATTAAAATAATTCTTTGAAACACTCAGCTCTTTGGATCCACCTTTATGTTTTAATCACTATTTAAAAAATAACAGAGCTCTCAGTTAATTAAAAAACCCTTGTATTACAATCATTCTTTTACTTTCAAATTCTTTTAGCTATTAATAATTATTTCTTTGCTTGCTTTGATTAGAGGGTCAAATTCTGCTTAGCTAGGTTTTGCTTGATCAGAGCAAAGAAATTACTAATGAAATAAGGAAATAACACCCTTTCATTCTGATTATAACATACAGGGAAAAAAACCTTCTGAGTAGCCAAAATCTTTATTCCATAATGTTAGCTGGAAATGCCACAAGAACTCATTAGATCAATGGCTTAGAAGAGATTAAAATGTTTATTTGTAGAATCTTATCACTTCTGATCTACTATTGAAACAAGGAGTGGAAATTCAAGGCTATAAGGACATACTGTTGGGGGAAAAAAACTCAAACCAAACATAAACGTGCAAAACACACCCCCTCTACAAGAAAACAGGCAGTAAAATAAACCACTCTGAGTTATTCAAGTCTGTTATGTTTAAGCAGAACATCACATGCACACATAAATTTACTAAGGATTTATGAAAACATTTGGCTTTTCAGTCTTACCTAGTTCTTCGAGCTCTAAAATATTGACAGATATTTTGCTTTCAGCACTGTACCTGAAGTTCTATCACATTTTTAGTACTAAAGTATGACTTAGTTTGAAAAGAGGGCCATGTACTGGCATTGCAGAAGTTATTGCAAATTCTATTCTTGGGCTATTTTATAAACATTTTTCTCTGTGGAACTGTAGGTTTTTCCTTTTGACTTGCCTCTATTTTATATGACTAATTGATACAGCAGAGATGCTAGTGTATATTTAACTCTTCTTAGCCACTGAGGGGTTAGGCAATCTTTTCTTAAGCACAGGAACACTTCTATAATACAGAAGATTTTTGAAATATGTGATTTGTACAAATGCCATTAAGGAAAGGAGAGTGTATGTGATTTCCTAAGAGCCTTTTTAGGTTTTTCAAATATATTTGTGAAGTAATTATAGCCTGATTGCAGTTACTGAGCATATATAATAGTAAAATGTCATAGTATAATGGTACTGAATCATTTTAATGAACAAAACTCATAACATTGTAGATATGAATCAAATCTGAAGTTTAGCAAAGGAGACATCCACTAGGGGATCATAAGTATCATTCAGTGTAAAAATGCTCCTCCACTCTGCTGTATTTTCATTATTCTTACTTTGAATCCTGTCATCAGAACCACCTTTCTTTCAGCTGAGTAAGAACTGATGCCTCTCCCATTGGTGTCTGTCTCTCTTATGCAGCCAGAATGATCACTTTTAAGTTCCATGAGGTAAGAGGTAGTCTCTCTCCCTGTGAAGTTAAGTGAGCTGTCAGTTTTAGCCCCTGCTGACTGAGGAGCAGAGAACTCAGATCACAATAGTATTTCTGATATGCTTGGATGTCAGGAAGAGATTCATTAGAACTAAAATGCCATTCTTAAAAGCACGGCCTTCTGTGCAGTAGTACCTCTTGTTCTCTGCTAGCCCTGTGCTTTCACTCCTTGGTATAGCTAGACCACATTTCCAACAGAAAAAGGGCTTTAGCTTTCTATTGTAGACCAGGCAGACTTCGTGAGGATAAGTCATGAAAATTGGTGGAACAATAAATCTGTATAATTTTCTGTATCTAAGTGAGGTTAGAATTAATGCACTGATGCTCCTTGGTACTTTTGTCTTGTTAGCTTTTAATAGGTTTGATTGAGCAGAAGTGTTTCTTACAGATTTCAGAGTGCTAATAAAATTAGAGGCACAATGAAAACCTTTTCCTTCATTTGGTTGCCTTTAAACTGTTCAAATATCTCACTAAAATGATAATCTTTTGTTTAAAAGAACCTAACAGATCAGAGTATATCTGAGGTATCTTAGGAGAATTTATAGATGCCATGTAAGCTTCATTTTTACTATATTTTAATTTCTAGAGGATTTATAGAAGCATAGATTTTCATTCTGAGACTTAATGAGACTGTCTCTTCTTACTAAATGCCAAAATAACGCAGCAACAGCACAGAAAAAAACATATCTTAGTTTTGTACCCACATGTTAATACAAAGTATTTTAAGCTGCTTTGTTTTTAGCAATGGAATTTTGAGGTGCCTACTAATCCTCTTAAAAATTACTAATTCTTCCTGTGTTTAAGGAATAGCCATTTAAGTCAGTTATGTAGTTTCAGGACTCTAGTTTTCCATGTCTTACCTTGTAAAATCAGGCAAATAGTCTCACAGATATGACATAAAGGGAAATCCATTGTTGATCATGAAGCTGTGCCAGTTTTGGAATGGGAGATTATTAATATCTAAAATGGATTTATAACTTTTGTAGCAAACACAAACTTTTCACTGGAGTTTTGCATGGCTTTTAAATGAGGGAAGTTTGAAGACTGCAAACAGTCACCTTGCTCCAGTACACTCGGAAATTGCTATATATATAGTTGTGAAACAGCAATACATCAAATAACCTCATGAGTCTTCCTAAGCACAAAATCTTTTATTTCTTTGTAGTGAAGGAGTGAAACAAGTTTGCAGCAGTTTTAGGGACACAGCATCTTGGGAAAAGTGGGAGTATGAGAAACTATTGGCAGGCTGAAATTGTTCAAACACAGCTGTCTTGCTGGAGTTCTGAAAGGGATGTTACGCCTGTGAATTGTAAAATTTGCTGCTGATGTTGCTATCAAGACACCTGCTCAGGCATACAAATAACTGTGAATAAATCAACCTCGGGAATTTAGTATTCTCTGCTGTAATCCAGTTATTTCTTTCACAATGAATTAATTACAGCACCTGGAGTCAGTTCTTTTCCAGTCACTAGGAAGTTACAGCAATATTTTCTTCCCCAGAGGTTTTGTACTATTATACTGTATCTTGTTCAACATACTTTTTATATTTATGCTTTTTAAATTTTTATGATTGTGGTTTCACTATTTGATGTATGTTAAATTCTCCTAAAAAAAATAGAAGAACCTGCCATGTACTCCTTGTTACAAAAAGACTATTCAACTTCTTGCAGTCTGAAGGAATGTGGTAAGAACCCTAAAAGGAGAATCACCAGTTTAACAGTTTGAGAGCTTTTTGCTAGTTAATGTCAAACACTAACAGATTATCTTCCTGTACTTATGTCTCACTCTCAGCTTTTCTATTGCAGACAACCTAAAATGCTCTACAGAGGCAACTGCTTGACTTTATCACAGTAATCCTTTACTTTAGGGCTTACAACCAGGATAGACTTTTTTATTGCTTTTTTATCTGGGAGACACTGGATGTCATAGTACTATGAGAACAAATTGTTGTAGAAATCAGAGTCCTTCCCTTAGGCTGATACAACTTGGGATATTTGTGAATATTGGCAGGTTTTATTTACATTCTAATTTCACATAGATATTTTTAGAAAACTTCTATAATTTTCTGTAGACGTGATAAAACTTAGCTTCATATGATTTCTTTTAATTTGCACTTACTTCAGTGTTCATTTGAAACACAGACCATATTCAAGTAACTTCTTAAAGACTGATAACTTTTCATGTTGTAAATTCAGACCTATAACAGTGTAAACAAGCAAAGTTAAATTACAGGTCAGTAATGCAGGGCCTTTTGTGCTCTTGAACAAAAAGCTGTTAAATTCAGGAGTTAATAATCTCAGAGCCTTTTTTCTAACCTGTTGATTCCTGCTTGCTTAAACTAAAGTAACTACGTCTTTGTGCTGAGAATTGCCTCTAAGTAAGAAGTGGAGTGATAATTCTGAAAATTATTTTTTTATCAAATATGCTGTTAGGTGAATGGTACTTTCAGATAATGCTGAGTACCTGTCTTCCAGAAATCACACTCCGATTGGAAATCCAAAATCACCAGTAGTGAAATTGTAGGCAGGTTAAAAGGATGTTTACTCTCATTCAGGTCTGAATGCTATTAGGAACTAGTCACTGACGTTCGCTTGCTGCTGTTTTCCACAATGCTGATAACACTTGTCATTGAATAAACTTCTAAAGGCGTTTATCCAAAGAGATGCAATTGGCCTGATTTAAAGGTCTTATGCATAGCACAGGACCTTATTGATGTCCTTCCTGCGTCATTGCTGCAGGAAATGATATTGTATTAGCCTTCTAATAAAACAATTAACTTCTATTTTTAGATGACTCTGGAAGGCTCTCCAGAGTTCTTTGTGGCTAACTAATTCTTATCCTAGATCTACAAAATTGCGGTGGGTTAACCTTGGCTGACTGTCAGACCCCCAGCCACAGTGCTCTTTTGCTCACTCTCCTCAGCAAGACAGGATAAGAAAATAAGGTCAAAAAGCTCAGGGGTCAGGATAAAGACATGGAAATCACCTGCTAATTACCATCATGGGCAAAATAAACTTGACTAGGAAAGATTAATGGCCAATTAAAAATAGAATAAGAGAGTGAGAAAGACAAAAGTAAACCCACTTTGCCTTCATCCCTCCCTTCTTCTCAGGATCAAATTCACTCATGGTCCTTTTGCATCCTCTCCCACCAAGCATCAGTGTGGATATCTGCTCTATGTTCCAGTCCATGGGTTGCAGTTGGATAAGCACCTCCATACTGTCGACATGGGCTGCAGGCTGATCTCTGTTCTGGTGCCTGGAGAACCTCCTCCCACTCCTACACTGACATTGATGTTTGCAGGGCTTTTTTGCTCACACTTTTTTCGCTCTCTATCTCATAACTGGCATGCAGCACTTTTTGCCCTTTCTTAAATACATTATCACAAGGGATAATGTATTTAAGAAATACATTTTCCCTTGATAATGTATTGTTGATGGGCTCAACTTTGAACAGCGGTGAATCCGACTGGGACTGATTCTGTCTATGGGGGTGGCTCCCGTTCTCTTGTCACAAAAGGCACCCTGGCAGGTCCCCACAATCACAAATTTGTTGCCTAATCCATTAATAACTTCTACTGAGTAGTATAAGGCTTTTCTTTATCTGCTTTCTGCTGTGACACTTTCCCTGTGGAGCAATAAAAGTGAACTGACAAATACCTGTGTGACCTGATGTTTGATATCAACACTTAAAGCAGAAAACTTTTCAAAGGATATTTTTATTGCATTTTCCCAGTTCATGAAGGAACTGTTTAGTACTTTCTGTAAATTAGATTTAGGTATCACTGAAAATATGTGAAGAAAGAGTACTGTAGGGATTGAACACCATATCTCCTGCAACCATGCTAAGATATTCCTAGGTAAACTAAAGTTACAGGTTTTCCTTTGGTTACACTTTTGAAAAATGTGACTGTGCTCAACATAAGTTTGACGGAAGAACTTATAACAATTAAATTTCCTGACTTGGTATCGTAATTATACATACATATGCATTTACATATATATATATGTGTACACACACACAGCTTCTTGCAACATGAGTTTTCTTCCAATTTACAGATTTCATTGAATAAATTAATTTTATAGCTAAGACATTGAAAATGGTTGAAATGATATTGTATTTATTAAAAATATTCTATAGCAGAAGAAATTACTTGTAGTTTATAAATGTTATTAAAGTAAAGCAACTCTGAAATTTTGAAAATTACTATGCCACTTCCTGTTAAAAACAAAGTACTTTAAATCAAAGAGTATGTTCTTAATATTGCAATCACACATAAGCACCCATTAGAACAACCACGCATTATTACTAATTCTCATAAATAATGGAAGTTTTACAAAGCTTTTAGGTATGGTAGTAGAAAGTTTCATCAAGTATGAGTTATGGATTGCTAAAAATACTTGCACATTGAAAACTGAAGGTCATACCAGCTATTCCAGTGGTAGTTCTAAAGCATTAAATAGGCCTACTTCTATAAAATAATGTTTTTATAGGATATGCCTCACTTCTTTCTCCATTTAGGAGTGATAACCTTTATTTGATTAGTTGAGTCTGCTAGAGTAGACATACTATTTCACTGAATATTGGCATGGAATGCCCATGCAGCTGCACTGCTGCATGAAGCAGTCCTTAGCAGTCCTAGCTGCAGAAAACTCATACCATGACACTCTGCATGTGCATCCTTTTGCTGATTAGTCCTATTTCATGGTATTTATTTCAGCACTCCAATGAGTTTGCTGAGCAGTTATTTATAAATCTCTCAAGCACACCCTGACAATAGGGAATTGAAGAAAGAAGTGAGCTGAAGACAATATCATAGACTATCCTGAGCTGGAAGGGTCTGAGTAGGATCATAGGTTCCAATTCCTGTCTCTGCAGTGTCCCCAAGTGTCACACCATGTGCCTGAGAGCATTGTCCAAGTGGTTTTTAAACTCTCTCAGGCTTGGCACTGTGACCACTTCCCTAGGGAGCTTGTTCCAGTGCCCAACCATCCTCTGTGTGAAAGGTTTCCCTTATATCTAACCTAAACCTCCTCTGACACAGCTTTGTGCTTTTCCCTTGGATATGGCATCATATCTTGTACTTACTAGAGACTTTCTATTATGGGAGACATGGTAACATCTTATTCCTTCATGAAACTTCTTCTTAATTTTCACTTTACGAATGCAAAAACTTGAAGTCTCCTTTGTATATATCACCACAGGATCTCTATGATACAAAGCTTTATGTTTTTCTATGTCTCTCTGAAACCCTGATGTGAGGAATAGCTTTGAGCTGCAGAGCAAAATAAATGCTTTCATTTTTTGTTTCATCCCTTTTTTGTATAAATACTTCCGTGAATGTTTTTGCACTTTATGCACTGATTTATGCATCATGCAACTTCTGTTTGACCAAGAGATGAACAATAGGAATGGCTTTTACATTGGGGTCTCCTCTTTGTCACCAAGTGAGGGTTACAAGTAACAGCACATAAGTGCTTACAAAGAAAGCCAGTCATCCTTTTATAATTTTGACTAAGAATGAGTTAATGAAGTGTTTCTTTTGGCTTTACAGACAAAACAAGCATTTAAACCAAAACTTTTTATTGGCCAAGAATTCTGATTTTCTTGAAATGTGTAGAGGTCTCTAAAAGAGACGCTTGTTGGCTCGTGTTTTAGATGTTACTGACAAACAAAACATTTTCAGGCCCCTGAATTGTTCCACTTTACAGGCTATATCCTCTTCTGGTGACAGCATTGAGTAAACAACCACATTTAATTGATGTTATGGGATCTCCGTAAATCTCAGTGGTGAATGGCAGTAAACATATTCTCCACAGAATTTCTAAGCATATCATAACTTACCATCAATGATGACAGCAACAACAAAAGATTCAAGACTAATTGAAAATAAGATTTCCCAGAACTCAGCAGCACTTACTTTAGACCAGCTTTCCATGAGAAGGAAAGCGTAATACTTATTTATCTTTTTAATTAGAGTTCTCCCCTTATTTTAAGTGAAAACTCCACTTCTTTTAGTCTTAAGTGGGCTTAAGAGACAACATTATTGGAGTTTTAACCTGTCCTGGAGATGAACATGCAAAACAGATTTTACATTTAAAAATGAAGCATGGAGCTTGAGAAATAAATACAAAATAGCTGAGCCAGATATACTAATTAGTCATCTTATGTCACTGGTGTCAGGTACCACACCTCATGATTCCTTACTTATTGATAGTTTTGCTAGTGCTGGGCAGGACAGCATCAGCAATGGGCACATACCTCTACCTTAGGTGGCTTTAGTAGCCCATCCATGGAATTTGCCAATTACTGAGATAAGAAATTCATGAAAGACATATATCTACATAAATATAAGATTTTTTTTTTAACTGTACAAAGGCAATACCTTCAGATATTTTTCACACCTCCACAAAGCCAGTATACTTGAAATGAAAATGTATTCTTCCTCAATATAAAGAAAATTCAACTTGAGAAAAATGTCAGTCTTTGAAGCTATGAGATTCTTTATGGAACGCTGTCTTTAATGACTAACACATACCAAAACATAGTTTTCAAGATGCAGCTATATAAAATAATCCTCCCCATCAGATGTCACAATGAAATATAAGCTTTGGAAAACCGCTTTTACTAGTTATAAAATGTGACTGATCAAATAAATTTTCAGGTTTGCACATTTTGTTGGTTTGATTGTAGTTGCTGCTGTGTAATCCAAATTCTCCTAGGGTGATTGCGGAGGTTACTGTACCTAGAATGGCAGAAGAAACTCTTATAGTTAATACACTGCATAATACTCTATTCTACTAAGTTTTTCCTTTTCTACATACTTCCTTTGATGTTCAACAAAACATCTTACAGATTTTTTTCTGTTTGAAAAGTCTTTATAGTTCTCAATACTTTGTAAATATTGAGATGCACGTGTGACTTGTGCTCTAACTGCGGGTCATATTCTGGGGTTGTTTGTTTGGGCTTTTATTCAGCAAAAGTGTACCAGAACTTGTTTACCAGAATAGAGAATAAAACTGTAGTATGTACCTGGTGGAAAGCTAACGAGTTTCTAGTTTTGCTCCAAGCTACACTCCAAACTGCTCAGTACACTTCTCAGTGTAAGCTGATGGACACCATGTGCCTGAGACTCCTTATTAGTGATCATTCCTTTAGCCCACAACACTCTAGCTCTACATTTTAAAGGATTTGCCTGAAGTTAAGTGTTTCACTTCAAATATTCAAGGGGTTCTACTACTTTTGAATGCAGAGAGTAATTTTGGAGATCAAGAAACATTCCGTTCCTTTTAGCTATTTCTGCAACATCAAAGTAGGAAGCACAGTTGGGCAACAAGAGAGATCTGCTGGGTAAATGATTTTGACTAGTAAAGTAGCAAAAAATTATTAAAATAGAAATAATTCTATCCTACTTTGAAATAAATTTAAAAGGACAGACCCATGTGATTTTTTTTTTAATTCAACTGCAAGTATTTTTGAGAATATTTAGAAATGTGACAAATTTAATACCAGAAATAAAGCTTTTCTGTGCAATACTTCAGAAGAAAAGCCCTTAAAAGACTGTCACACTCTTTGTATTATTTAAGGGAAAATCCTCCTGTCAATTCAAGGCACTAAGGTAATCAGTACCCAGTACAATACAGAAAATGCATCTTTTAAACTCTTGTGAAGGAATAAAATGTTGCTCTTATGGGTTTTTCTGCTGACCCCTGTGTAAGCAGAGCTCAGGGGGTTTCTGTAAATTTCAGTGCTCATAGAAAGATTTTTGTTTCACTATGTTTGTTGAAAGAGACATTCTTCTTTACCAACCTATTTCTTTTGATGCTGATGTTAATACTGTGGTTACTGATAAATCATTCCACACAACTGGCTTCTATTATGTTCTGAAAACAGCTGACATTTGACTATGGATTTTTATGAGCGCCTAATTTACACTTTAGCTTCTAAGTTTTTAAGAGTTGTATTTGGATCTAAATAGTTTCACTACATGCTTTGTCAAGCACAACAGCTTTCCTAACAATTACAAAGTTTATTTTGACTGCTATAACACCTTAAACTGTCCTTTTTTAGTTGTTTTTTTCTTTTCTTAGAATTATCCACTGTAGCCCCAGATTTTGCCTTCTTTTAATACAGGTCATCTCCTTAACTATCTGTAGAATATTTTTCTGGAATTATTTTTTGTTGTTGTTACTTTTATTACTTCATGTTAAAGTTCATTTGCCAATTTATAGTCCTGTAAGTTTCATAAAATCTATTTTAAACAAAGTAGTTTCATAAACAGCCTTTTCCATCTCATTCTTTTTTTTCTCTTTAATAAGTAGTTTATATGTTTGTAGTGTTGATTCGCATGTAACCCAGTACGTGTGAAACCCTCAATACATTATGAAAATTACCTTATCCAATCTTTCAACAAACTGTACAGGACCATTCTTTTACGTCATGGCTACTTAGCTTTAAGATGCTTTGGTAGTTAATCTCCTTGAAAGCATTGTAGTATTGTCCAGATATTCCTTATCCATGAACTTAATAATTTTAAATGCTAGTTCCCAAGTCTAATAGTGCTCCTTTATTTTTGAGAAGCCATTCTGACTTTACCCAGTATCATACTAAGGAATGTTTCTTTTTAGATGTGTTTTGTGATTGGTGTTGCATTTCTTTTCCCCCTCTTCTATTAGTTTCTGCTGCTTTTCCCATTGCAGATGGCAAGCTTACAGGAATTTGTTTTACAAATTAATGCCACTTTTTTCCTGTGACACTTTTTTTTATGTCTACCTGGTTACCTGGGCACTATTAAACAGTGCTGTTTTGGTAGCGTGTAGCTCAGCAGTTAAGCAGTGGTGACAGTTACTGTGATACAGGAAACACCTTTGTGCTTTTGAAATTGACTCACATATCCAGGTGAGTGAGCTCTGGTTGCAGCTTCACCTCATAGGGAAAAAATACCTGGGAGCTCCTCGAAGAGTTGTGAACCTCCCCTTCAACTCTGTAGAGAGCTATTTTAGCTTCTGAGGGACCTCAATAGGAACCAGAGCAACAAAGGAGTTGCTCTTCCAGTAGTACTCACCAGTTCAAAATGTTGATTTTTTTATTTGTTTGTTTACATGGTATACTTTGTGGGCTAAGATCTTAGATTTCTTTACACGTGGGAATATGCTTTTAAACTTTGAAGAGTATTAGGAAAAAAATCTTCACTGTAAGGGTGAACAGGCCTTGGAACTGGCTGTCCAGACAAGTGGTGGAATCACCATCCTTGGAAGTTTTCAAACAATATGTGTGTGATGCTAGAAGACATGGCATAGTGGTGAATGTAGCAGTGCTCAGTTAATAATTGGACTCAACAATCTTAGAGGACTTTTCCAACTTTAACACTCTCATGGGTTGTCAGTGAAGAAAATATAGTTATGTTAAATACTGTTACTACTTCAGTAAACAAAATATAGTTATGTGAAGTACCACATACTGTTTTGAATGTCAGTGTGGAAGAAATTGACCTTTATATTTCATTCATGAGACAGAATGCCCTTAGCAAATCCAAGGAGACAATTGGATTTTCTTCCAGATAAACGGAAAAACTTGGTCAAGATGCTAGACAGAGTGATAATTTTGTATAAGCTGATTATCAGTAAAGTTCTACTCTTCACTTCTTTTCACACTGAGAGATAATGTAATACTTTGCTTTATCGTGCTCTCTTGGGCCAGTGAAAATACAAGTTTTGTTGACTGGAACCTTTTACCATTCAAAGGCTTGAGAACAGCCATCCAAAAATAGAGGTATAACCACCAACATGCTTGCCATGAAAAGTTTTATCTTATGAAATAGGTGACCAAAAAATTGGTTTTATGCTTATTGCACAGACTAAAGATCATTCTACGGTGTAATGCATGTCATGTGTGGGATTTGATCCGTCAAGTCTTTTGGGACTGGAAATTCAAACATGGTTTTACCTCAGGACAAAGTTGCAATGCTTTGGCTAAAATTGTACAATCAGGTTTTGGCTGTTACTTTTAAATAGAGTTAGTGAGTTCAAGTATCATTAGCAAACCTCCTGCTGTTAAATGCACCATGTGAGTATCTGAGCTAGTAGGTTATAGTGTCATGATCTCCCTTGCTCTACACTTAGGACCTGAAATGAAAGCATTACAATATGAGGAGTTATCTGCGTAGTCTGAATGTTTTCAAGTAGAGAAGAAAAATGAAATAGCGTCTTTGCTTTATTTATCTTTCTGTTTATTAGCTGAAAGGCCTGTCTCACTTTATTTCCTGGAAGCTTTTTGAAAAGAAAACTTTTTGAAAGAAGGGATTTAGACACTAAAGTCCAGAAAAGGATTCAGGGATGTAATCCCCAACTAAATAACCAACATTAAGAAGCCTAGGCACTAGAGCAAAATGAAATTTAAGGCTCACCTTTCCTGAAGAGCTGTTTCAGCCTTTTCAATAATGTAAGCCATATCTGAAACTCACTGGCCTAAGGATAAAGAGAAAATAACTTATTTCAGGGACCTTGAGGGAGAACAATTTCTGCAGCAGAAGTGATTTTGGGGTTGCTAATACATATGGTTCTGAGATGAGTCAGAGAAAGTTGCAAAGGAGCTTCAAAATTACTCTGAGGTGTTTGAGGAGACTGGACATTTTTAATGCTCTGTGAAGAGTATTAGACCCCTCTGTATTCCACCACCTCCCCTCTGCTGAATCCTTCATTTACCACTCTACAGTTCCTCTCCCACAAACCTACCAAGTTCATGCTACTGTAAGAAGCTCTTCTGCCACAGGAAAGGGAAAAGTGTTTTGGGAGGAGGCTGAATTTTGCTGTTACAGCCAGAAGGGCTGAATCACTAACGTCACTTGCAGAGCCACAAAGGAAATATAAGAGCCACAAACTAATTTTAAACATGCTACTGCCCCTACATTTCCTGCAGAAACTGGTAAATAAATTTTAAAAATTAAAATAAATGGGGTTTTTTTGCTACTACATCAGGGAAGTGAAGTATCTACATTTGTCAATGCTCTGTCTTCTGTAAGTGGGCTGTTTGTTTTGGGTTTTGTTTTGTGGTGGTTTTTCCCTAAGCAAAAGAAGATCTATATTTCACTTTATGCTGGGAGCCAATATAAAAAGTTATTCAGGTGGTGAGCAGGCTGACTTGTTGGAAATCCCTTTCTAAGTGCCAAGTACTTGATGGGATGACAATTTCATTGGTGACACACCACAGATGCCATAAAGCACATGCAGAGTTCAACAGCAAATCCTGAGCACAGGGGCTTAACTGCAGTATTAGGCGACTGCTGAATGATGCATTTGTACCTCTGTGATCCAGTCTTTTCTTCTTATGCTAT